>BQNB010009512.1:29163-86623 GCA_026074375.1 Tanacetum coccineum | reverse complement strand
AGAGTGGCTGTATATCATTTCTGGGAGTAATCAAGATCTTTAGGATTTTCATGTTATCAATATGAATTGTTTTAAACAGCTGATGGAAAGACTTTCTAAATTCACTCTCTTTCTTGTCTCCTGCATTAAACATACAAGAAGATGGCTATTACTTTCTATTCACATGTAGTTAACGTTCGTTTGGTCTTCATGTTAAGTTAACATGAATTTATAACATACCAACAACATCACGACAATTCTGCAGTTGTTGCCTGAGAAACTCATGTATGTGATTGATCTTTAGCGTTATGGTGGATAGTTCCCATGACTGCAACTCTGTCGCAGAAATCCCATACCTGAATCATTTTACATCTGTATAAATTGACTAACTTAAAAATGAATTTAGGCAATAAGATATAAATTATATACTCATGGCCCAAGCTGGTCAAGTTAGCAACTTGTGTGGCGCAAGTGATAATGCCTCTGATGTTCCAGTATACAGCAGTAGGAATGGTATTTATTGCCGAGGCCATTGCTGGCATATCAGGAGTTATGTACATCGGTGGCAGCTCCTTGAACTCGATGATGCATTGAGTCAGTTCCAAAATGGAGTGAATGAGTTTGTTGAGAGCCTCAAATCGAGGTTTCAATGGAGCAGTATGCTCCATGATCGTTGGAACTTGTCTGAGGATCGCCATAGATTTAGCAAGTTGGTTTGATGAGTATATTTGAGCCAGTAACCAGAATTCCCCATAGTTGAGAGCAAAAGCTGCTAAGGTTAGCACCAGCTTTGCATCCCAGTGAAAGTTGCCCACAGTGTGGAAAAGTGCTAGGGCTGTCGTGTGTCCATCCCCACCTGTTAGACACTTCAATGCCATCTGAAAATTCACAAATAAGTTTTTACAAAGATATATTTTTGTAAGTACAAATTTATACCACAGTTTTTACGAAAGTACCTCACTGGCGAGTTTGTCGATGATGTGAGAAAGCGAGTTGAGAATGACAACGGCATTGGTCGGATGGGATTTACCATTCAGTATATCCCGGTTCGTATGTGGACCCTATGCAAATTATGAAAATCACTAGTCAAAAAAGTATGACATATAATTTTGATGATATGTCTTAAATTTAATTAGGCAAAGTACTAGTAATGATGTATGAATTTTAGCTAGGAACGATATTAACTTTTCTATGTGATGCGGCATATAGTTCAACATTAGATGTATTGATGGAATAGTCATATATGATAAGTTATGTGGCAATACCGATGATACGGGATCAGCATTAATGGTAGAGTGTCGGAGGATGTCTTCAACAATATGGAGAAGTGGTTTGACATCAACATCAGTGCCATCTGGGAGATGCGTACCAGCAACTTGCTGCATGATCACATTGTCGTCTGAAGCACTGAAGATGGAGTTCCCCTCATTTTTTTTCATCTGCTGCCTCATTGGATTGTGTGCAGGACCCACCATATGGTGCATCGATGGGTTGTTCATTAAACGAGTCATTGAATTCTGCAGCAAGTTGTGGTTTTGACCCATAAATTGCTGCTGGTGAGGATTAGGAGCAAGAGCCATGTTACTCATAGGACCCACGAGCTGCTGGTGCGGTTGCTGTTGGTATTGGTGATCTTCTTGATGGTGCATCGTGTTTGTTGCAGAATTGTTCCCTCTTGAGGGATTGCTGTCTGTGAAGAGCTTCTTTTCGCCGGTGAGCGATGGTATGCCTTCATAAAAGTGGACGATGAGGAAGTCCATTTTGGAAAAGTTATGAATGGTATGTTAAGATTGTGTTCTTGTAGAGTAACTTGGTCAGCTTTATATATGCACTTACAAAGGAATAAAGTGATAGTGATAGTACAATCTACTGAATCAACTTCCTTGCTTCATTTACTAAAACTCAGTAATTTATTTCTCACTTTTGTTTTTCATCATATGGAGACCAAGAATCTCTAACCAACAAGACTCGTGAGCTTGACATATTTAGGGAGTTATGCTTTCGATTTTTATAACTTTTTACTATGCATTACCAACATGAATGATTACGATTTTCTTATATTGGGTTATGTGCTAAATCATTTTATTAATTATTGCAGACGTGCTTTAGTTGTAAACTAACAAGTGTACTAGTTAAAAAGCCAAAAAGAAGCTGATGCATGAATTTGGGAAGCAATAGAAGCATCCAAGATGTCTTGTTAGTAACTCCAAGTGTTTATTGACAAGATTGGTGATGGAACAGAAAGCTGCATACATCTGATAGCAGAATACTGAAGTAAAGGAAATCATATTAGTTTAGACATTAGAATATGTTTTGGTGATTTTTTGTTCCACCTTTTGCTTTATAACTGTTTTTTCTGAATTAGAAAACATATAATGATTCTTTGCTTCTTTCCTAATTGCTTTTGTATAGAGTTCCAATCACCTGCTACTAATAGCGTGTTCTTGGTTTCCTTAACCCCTCACTTTTCACTTTGTGACTAGTTTATGCCAAAGGATATTGGAACAAACATAACTTGTTAAAGTGTCGTGCTCAGATTTAAAATTTTCTAATTACTTGACTATTTTTTGTTTCGTGAGCATTTGATTTTTACGTGAAACTGTTAAATTTACCGCGTTTTAGCAAAAAATGACTTCGGATGTGTTCCGGTTTTTGAATAAACGTAGTCTACTCGTGACTGACATGTTACGACTTTACGGATATATTTTATTTGTGTCACGTGTTTTAATTTTTACGAGTTACGTAAAATTGTTTACTAGTGCATGCATGAATGCGTTACCCCAGTTCAATAAATATCTAGATACTTATGCCAACCCATAAATACAAAATTTGAATTGTCGATCCCCTCCTCTTTCTTTTTTTGTTTCGTCCAAACCAACCACACACCACACATATCGCATACTTTTGTTGTGGTTGTCTCCCTGTTAGGAATACGAAAAGTATCGGTCACTTTCATAATATCGTAAGATAGGCTCGTAGTATAGTTTTTGGAACATTGATAAGGTAGAAAGACCAAGGCCCATGGAGAGCCCATGGTCAAGCCCATGGCCAGCCATATTGAAGTATTTATACCCCTCTCCACACCTTAGAGGGTTGATTCTTCACTTTTACATTTTATTTCAATCTAATATTTCTCTCTTCCTTTCTCTCTCTAAAAGTGTTCATCCCTCCACTTTTTCTCTCTAGTTCTTTGCTTATTTGATTGTGAGATTAGATAAACCATATATTATACAATTGGTATAAAGAGCCATGGGGTATTTAGCTAGGTTTTGTGTGCGTTTTATTTACTTGTATTAGGCGTGCGTTTGGTTCGAACCTAGACAAGAGATTCTCATCTTTTGTGGGTTTAAAAACCATAAAGCTATAAACTTTCTTTTTTGTTTATCTTAGTATAGGTTAGTTGTACAAGAAAATCTTTGAAAAACTCATAAAAACTTCATCTTTTTGTTGTTTTTTGTTCGAAAAGGGTTTTGGGTACAAGAATCTTGATTTCAAATTTTTTGTGTTAAAAACAATAAATTTTGTGTTTTTAAGGTTCCCCTAGTCTTAGTATAGCAAGAAGTACAAGAAAATCAAGTAAAAACATTAAAAATTGTGTCTTTAAGTGATTTGAAGTTTTGGAAGACGGCTTTTTATACACACTGTTTGAATTCGGCGATTTATACGTTATTGAGTACGGCGATTTATACGTGTGTGGATCCGGCGATTTATACGTGATTGTATACGGCGATTTATACATCTCTAGTTTCGGCGATTTATACAGCTCCTATACGGCGATTTATACGTTTTTAGATCCGGCGATTTATGCGTGTGTTAACCCGACAATTTATACGTATTTGTATCCGGCGATTTATACGTGTGTATATCCAGCGATTTATACATCACTTGTTTACGGCGATTTATACATCATTGGTTTCAGCGATTTATACATCTCCTTATACGGCGATTTATACCTTTCATCTGAATCCGGCGATTTATACATCTCCTTATACGGCGATTTATACGTTTCATCTTAATCCGGCGATTTATACCATTTTTTCAAACGGTGATTTATACAATTTTCTTAGGGTGATTTATACATTACACTTGGGTGATTTATACACTTACCTCAGGAGATTTATACCATATTTCCTTGGGTATTTATACGGGCTTTCTGTAATTTGTAAAATCCCGTGAAGTATTCAATTATTTTCTCGGTTTTATCAAGAATTGTAAAATCTCGTGTAATCTTAAGACTCATTCACTTAAAACAAACATCAATTTAACACAACAACCTCTAATCACTGAACGATCAAAAAGTTATCTATTCTCATTTAATCAATCAATTCAAAATGACAACTTTAACAGAATTTATGATCATTGCCGGTGCGGACAACCGTCCTCCTATGTTGGAGAAATCTTTGTGTGACTCGTGGAAAAGTCGTATGGAATTTTACATAGAGAATAGGGAGAATGGGAGAATGATACTTGAATGAGTTCAAAATGGTCCACTTGTATGGCCTACTGTTACTCAAGAGGATGGTACCACTAGGAAAAAGACTTATGTTGAACTTTCGGAATCTGAAAAGCTTCAAGCTGATTGTGATTGCAAAGCTACCAATACTGTTCTTCAAGGTCTTCCACCAGATGTGTATGCTATTGTCAATCATCATAAAGTTGCAAACGAGATATGGGACAAAGTTAAGCTTCTGATGCAAGGGACGAAAATTTCATTACAAGAAAAGGAATGCAAATTGTATGACGAGTTTGATAAGTTTACATTTGTGAAAGGGGAAACACTGTATCAGTACTACTGAAGATTTACTCAACTAATCAATAACATGAATGTCATCAATATGTCAATGAGAGCAGTTCAAGTGAATACAAAGTTTCTAAATAGTCTTCCACCAGAATGAAGTAAGTTTGTGACGAATGTAAAGTTGGTAAGAGATTTGCATATAACAAACTATGATCAATTGTACTCATACCTTGAACAACATGAGATACATGCAAATGAAACTCGCTTGATGCGTGAACGATACCAATATCCTCCTGCATTTGTTGCTAACTGCAATCAACCACCGTCTCAACTTACCAACTATCACTCTCAATACAATCCTACACACTTTCCTCAACAAACAAAAAACATGATTCCATAATTTCACTCTCCGCAATCATACTCACCAATGTATCCACCATCTCATCCATCACAACCACAAATCAGTCACTCATCCATTCCACCATCACAACAATATCAGTCTTATATGAATCATCAAATCTCATCTGTTCCACAAATTGCTTATCACTCACCTCTAGCTTCAACACAACCAATGACTGAGGCCCCTAAAATGGACTCAGGTCTTGCTGATCATGTATTCTCTTAAGGAGATGATCCAATTGCCTGTCTAAACAAGGCAATGGCTTTTCTAACAGTTGTAGCCTCTTCAAGGTTCCTTTCAACCAACAATTAACTTAGAACTTCATCTAATCCGAGAAACCAATCCACTATTCAAGATGGCAGAGTTACAGTGCAACAAGTTCAGGGGAGGCAAGGGCAAAGTTATTATGGTACTGGTTATAACGGAAAAATTAGTGAAAAATCTATATGATTAAAAAAATATAATTGAAGCTGCGATTCTTCAAGTACTTCATGCAATCCTTTCGTCTCCAACAATCATACAATACATTTTGTTCATTCGGTAATTAATATGTTCATATTCTTTAAAGTTCTTGACATACTCATTGTTTTTCAAGTATATAATTATGAAGCTTGCCCATTCTATTTATTACTTAAAGTACAAGTATTTTAATGTTTTTTCATGTACACTTTTTTATAAACTTAATACAAATTGTATACAGTTACTTCAAAAACCATAAAATATACTAAGTAATTACATAACAAACAAATTGACAAACATTACTATTGTGCTTTAAAAAATCATTGTATAATATACAATTTTTAAAAATCAACATTTAGCAAAATAAAAAAATGTAAACAATAATTACAAGTCATGGATGGGCGGGCTTTGTAACATCTGAGAATTTTCGAAATTTTAAAGGACTATTTTAATCTTTGACTTTTCGAGTCTGACTTGACCTTTTTGACTTTTGGTCGTTCATTGTCACATAAAACGATTACCGCGTAACTGGTAAAAATTTTCGGAACAGATTTCAATAATAAATCATATTTATTATTACACACCTCGGGTACAAAGTTATTTTTTTTATTTGATTCGAAAACGAAAAAGATATATATTAATTCATAGTTGATTTATCAAAAACGAACCACTAAATCACGTTTTCACGATTTGAACTCTAAAGCAATTTGATGTAAAACGATATTTTGGACAACTTTTTAGTTTTGCCCGAGACTTGAAAACAGTCAGAAGAGGGCTGAAATAGCCCCGCAAAGTTTTAAAATTTGCACGCAAGGTGTACCGACACAAAAATAATTAAATTTATTTAAATGATTATCGCTAATTATTTAATAAAATATTAAATAAAATCATTTAACATTTTTATTCAAAAGCGTTTGTTAATAACGCGAAAATTCAAGTTGAAATCCATTTTTATTTCGGACAAGGCATAACCGGTTCATCAAATAAATAACTAATGTTTTTATAAATATTATAAAAATATTTATGAAATACTATCAAGTGAATACTCATTTTCGTTGGAAAATGATTTGGAAAAACAATGGCGAAAGTTTCGTGCGTTGAATCATCCGTTAAGTCGCTCAAACGAGTCCCGAACCAATAATTGTCAAAACTATATTAAAAATTTACATAATTCACCCCAAACTTTTGAGATTTGTCACTTTTGGTTATAACTTTTTTTATATATATAAAAAGTTTATACACAATTTCATATTTATCAAAAAAATAAACACACACTTCACCACTCACCTCCCTCTCCCTTTATATTTTCCGGCGTGCTTCTACCGTCGCCGGCCACCTGGTCTGATCCCTACCAGTAAACCTTCTGATGCATTACCTGTCAAAATCGAAGCTCCTAAGGAACTTCCTAAGATAAGCTTGGTGAATAAAAGCCTTAAAAAGCTTAAATTCCACCTTGTCAAGTTTGACAATGTGGTGAAGATAAGGACTACACCTAATGCTCATACAAAAGGTGAATGGGGGTTTGAACATACTAAAGTTGTGTTTAACAATGAAATTATTCCATTTCTAAAATCTTTAAAAGACATCTTCAATGTGTTTGATAGAGATCTTTTAAGTGAAATAATGGAAGTAAAGATAGTTTTTGACCAAATGGACGCTGCTGTTCAGTCGACAAACAATGTTTGGAAATTGCTAAAAAAGAATTACTTTTGGAAATTGATCGACTCTTAAAACAAATCATGTCTCAAGAGGTTCTTTTTACTGTGATGAATTCTATGTCGTTGATTGGTGAAACTGTGAATATGGATGGCAATAGAAAAGAATCTTGTAATCTTGAGGACGAGCTTTTGAAATCACAAAATGCGTTTAATGATCTTTTGAAACGTCACTCACAACTTGAAAAACATTGTATTTCCTTTGAATGCTCAATATAACTCAATCAATAAATATTTCAAAAACGTGAATCTTGTGATAATCAAAATGCTCTCGAAGTTCCAAATTTTTTTGAAAAGAATGATTTGAAAGCTCGGCTTTAAGACAAAGACAGTACCATTTATAAGTTGAAGGATATTAAAAAATCATTAAGAAAAAAAATCCAAGGAAGAGAATGTCAATTTTGATTATTGTGAAATAGAGACCAAAAATGTTGATATGGAGAATAGTGTGGCAAAATTGTTTTCGGAAAACGAGCGTCTTTGTAATGAAATTAATCATGTTAAACAGGTTTTTTTAAAAAGCATTGACTCAAGTTAAACAACACGCTTCGTTCTAAAGAACCATGCATGACTCTCTCATTTATAAAAATAAATTAAAATCTGCAGAGAATGAGATATATAAAAGCTCAAATTCAAGATAAGGTAGTTTTGTGATTACGTCATTGAAAAATAATTTACGAAAAATAAAATGAAAAGAGATTGTAGATATTGTTGTACAAATACCATCTGCCAACACTATTGTTCCAAGAATGTTCAAGCTAGATTTAGAACCTTTGTCTCCTATGTTATTGCAAAATAGGGAAGCTCACATATATTACCTTAAGTACACTCAAGAACAAGCTGATATTCTTCGGGGAATAGTCGAACAAGCTAAAGTTGCACAACCTTTAGATACAGAGTTAGATTTTACCTGTAAGCATGCCCAACGAATTCAGGAGTTACTTGTATATGTTTGAGATACATGCCCTAATGCGATTAATCATAGTTGCCGAAAAAAGGTTGTGTCACACCCAAAAACAATGTCCAAGAAATTTAGCATTGGCTGAACCTCTCAAATCCACAGCAACATTAAACAGTAAGATCACAAACAATCAGATTTCTAACACACCTGAGTTGTCTTCTACAGATTAAAGTGTCTACTATAAATGCGGATCCAAACCTACTGGCAATAAAAGGAATGATAGGATCTTGCAAACACCAAGTAGGAACATGAAGAATAAAGTAGAAGCCCAACCTAGGAAAGTTAATAAAAAGAATCATGTTGTTGAACCTATTTGTCATGATAATGTTAAGCATTCAAAGTCAAATGCGAATTCTGATCTTAATTGTGCTACTTGTAAGAAATCTTTGTTTGATGATGTTCATGATAAGTGACTTCTTGATTTTGTGAAAAACATGAATAGCCGTGCTAAATCTCTAAGGACATACATAATAAAACAAAAAATATGGAAACCATACGGGTCCATTATTTTACAGAAGTAGGATTTTAAGTTGAAACCCACAGCAGAACTTTCACTAGTTGGTAATATCGTGTCCCTTATAACTAGCTCACTTCAATCTAAAGTAGGTGCCTCCCTAAGTAAACCACTTCCCACTTAATTGAATCATAAAAACCAGAGCTTAAAGTTTATAGCAAGAAACCCAAAAATGTTAAAATAAGGTTCGAGTACAAAGCAAAGATAGAAGAATCAAAGAATGCTAACCACTCAGGAACCGCAATCAAACTGGGATCTAATGCTACAGATATTCCCATCATTTTTCCCATTCTTTCTCTTGTCATGATAGGTTGACCACATTGTTCTTTGTTATCTGGACTCCGGATGTTCGAAACACATGACAGGGAACCGCTCTCAGTTCATGAACTTTGTTAGTAAAATTATGGGTACAGTTAGATTCAGGAATGACAATATTGCAAGGATTATGGGGTAAGTGACTATCAGGCTGGAAATTTATACTATATCAAAGAGTTTTACTACGTTGAGGGGCTTGAACATAACTTGTTTTCTGTTAGTCAATTTTGCGACGTGGATCTTGAAGTTGCATTTTGAAAAACACTTGCTTTATTCATAATTTAAAAGGTGTTGATCTACTTTCCGGATCCCGTGACACAAAATTTGACACAAATTTCTCTTGATGACATGCTTAAAACATCTCTGATATGTCTTTTATCCAAAGCGTCAAAGTCTAAGAGCTGGTTATGGCATCATCATTTATCTCATCTCAACTTTGGTACTCTTAACAAGCTAGCTAAAGACGGTCTTGCATGAGGCTTCACAAGGCATAAATTTCTAAAAGATCATCATTGTTCAGAATGTGTCATAAAGGAAAAAGAAAAAATCCTCTCATCAACCCAAATTGAGAAGATACTAACCAAGAAAACTATATCTCTTGCTAAGGAATTGTATGGCCCAATACGTGTGGCAGAGTATTTAATGCGGAAAAGGTAACACTTAGTGATTGTCCGACACTACTCAAGATTTACTTGGGTCAGATTTTTAAGGACAAAAGATAAAGCTTCTGAGGCCATCATTATATGTATAAAAAATATACAAGTTCGTTTGAATGGCATTGTCTGTAATGTTCGAACAGATAATGGAACTAAATATTGTCAATCAGACAACGTCGTGAATTTTATGAAAATTGGCATCACGCATCCACACTGTTGCCGCTGCAACACCTCAGTAGAAAACGGCGTTTGTCAAAGTCGAAATTGAACTCTTGTAAGAACTACCCGTACAATGTTAATATTTTATAAAGCTCCATTATTTATGCCAGCAAATCAACACAGCCTGTTACACCCAAAACCGTTCATAATCCTTCGCTGATACCACAAAACTCCATATGAGCTTATGGCAGGATAAGAAATCGTATTTATCATTCCTTGATGACCTTTGGTGCACTCTGTTATCCTACATGAAAATGACGAACCGGGGTAAATTAGATGCTAAAGCTACATTGTATTTTCGTTGGTTACGGCGCCCGCAAAGAAAGCGTTTAGACATCTAACAACAAAAGAACCTAGAAAATTACTGAAACCATTCATGTGACATTTGGATGAGCTGGAACAGCAATGGCTTCTAAAAGTCAGTTCAGGACCCGGGCTTCAATGTATAACTCCTGCAACTTCTAGTTCAGGACTCGTTCCAAACACTATTTCTCAACAACCTTGTATTCCACCAAACAAAGATGATTGGGATTACTTGTTTCAACCTATGTTCAATGAATACTTCACTCCTCCATCAAATGTTGTTTCTCAAGTTCAAGAAGTTGTTGCTCCAAGAGCTGTGGATTTAGCCAATTATCCTGTGTCAACTTCCATTAACCAGGATGCTCTATCATCAAGGACTCCATCAACACAAGAACAAGAACAATCTCCAAACATTTCTCAAGGTTTTAAAGAATCACCAAAAATACCAATCTTTCGTGATGATCCACTTAATGAATCTCCTCATGAAGAATCAACTCCTCAAGGATCTTCATCGAATGTGAGACAAACCTACACATCTCTCTCTGTGGGGCGGGGGGGGGGGGGGGGGGGGGGGTGGGGGGAGGGGGGGGTGGGGGGGGGGGGGGGGGGGGGGGGGGGGGGGGGGGGGGGTGATACACAACACAACAGAGGATGAAAAGAAGAGATGTGTATGTTTTCTCACATTCATGAAGATCCTTGAGGAGTTGGATTCTTCCCTGAGAGATTCGAATATGTGGATCATCACTAAGATTTGTATTTTTGGTGATTCTTTAAAACCTTGAGAAATTTGGAGATTGTTCTTGTTCTTAGTGATGATGGCGTCCTTGATGATGGAGCATCCTGGTTAATGGAAGTTGACACAGGAGAATCGGCTAAATCCACAGCTCTTGGAGCAACAACTTCTTGAACTTAAGAAACAAACGATTAAGGTGGAGTGAAGTAAACATTGAACATTAGGTTTAAACAAGGAATCCAATCATCTTTGTTTGGTGGAATACAAGGTTGTTGAGAAATTAGTGTTTGGAACGAGTCCTGAACTAGAAGTTGCAGGAGTTATACATTGAAGCCCGGGTCCTGAACTGACTTGTTCAGAAGCCATTGCTTTCAACTCATCAAATGTCACATGAATGGTTTCAATAATTTTCTAGGTTCTTTTGTTGTAGATTCTAAACGCTTTCTTTGTGCGCGTAACCAACGAAAATACCAATGTCAGCTTTTGCATCTAATTTACCACGGTCGTCATTTTCATTGGTAGGATATCAGAGTGCACCAAAGACATCAAAGAATGATAAATCCGATTTCTTATCCTGCATAAGCTCATATGGAGTTTTGTTGTATCAGCGACGAATTATTGAACGGTTTTGGGTGTAACAGGCTGTGTTGATTGCTAACGGCCCATAAAAATAATGGATGGCTTATAAAATATTAACATTGTAACAGGTAGCTTCCTACAAGAGTTTCACTATTTCGCCTTTCGACAACGCCGTTCTGCTAAGGAGTGCGAGCAACAGATGTTTGATGCGAGATGCCAACATTTTCATAAAATTCACGAAGTGTCTGATTGACAAATTTAGTTCCATTATCTGTTTCGAACATTACATACAATGCCATTCAAACGAACTTGTAATAATTTTTTATACATATAATGAAGGCCATCAAAGCTTTATCTTTTGTCCTTAAAAATCTGCCCCCAAGTAAATCTTGAGTAGTCTCCGACAAACACTAAGTATTCCTTATCCCATTTAATACTTGCCACAAACTTATTGGGCATAACAAATCCATATGCAAGAATATAGGTTTTCACTTTGGTTAGTATCTTCCAACTTTTGGGTTGATGATAGTATTTCTGTTCTTTTTCCTAATGACATTCTGAACACAGATGATCTTTATAGAAAATATTAAGCCTTGAATGCCACATGCAAGACCGTCTTAAGCTGCTTGTTAAGAGTACCAAAGATGAGATTAGGGAAATAAATGACGGATGGCCATAACCCGCTCTAGACTTTGACGCTTTTGGATAAAAGACATAACAGAGATGTTTTTAGCATTTCAACAAGAGAAATGTGTACAAAATTTGTGTCACGGATCCGGAAATGAAGATCCAAACAACCTTTTAAATGAATAAAAGCAAGTGTTATATCCAAAATGCAACTTCAATAACCACGTCGCAAAATTGACTAACATAAACAAGTTATGTTCAAAGCCCCTCAACGTAGTAAAACTCTGAAATAGTAAATTTCCCAGCTGATAGTCACCATACCCATAATCCTTGCAATATTTTCATCGTGAACTAACTGACCCATAATTTTACTAACAAATTCATGAACTGAGAGCGGTTTCCCTGTCCATGGTTTCAAACATCCGGAGTCCAGATATCAAAGAACAATTTGGACAACCTGTCATGACAAGAGAAGAAGACGATGGAATATCTGTAGCATTAGATCCCCAAGTATGATTGGGTTCTGAGTGGTTAGCGATTCTTTAGATCCAAACAATCTTATGCTATTTACTCGAATACCTACATTTTTAAAAACATTTTTTTGGGTTTCTTGCTATAAACTTTAAGCTCTGGTTTTTATTGATTCAATTAAGTGGGAAGTGGTTTTCTTAGGAGGCACTACTTTAGCTGAAGTGAGCCTAGTTAAAGGGCACGAATTACCAACTATAGTGAAAGTTCTGCCTGTTGGTTTCCACTTAAATCCTACTTCAGTAAATACATGACCCGTAGGTTTCTAAATATTTTGTTTTTTATGTTTCTTACATGATTAGCACGGCTATCATGTATTCACAAATCAAGAAGTCACTTATCATGAACACCTTCAAACAAGATTTCATACAAGCTAGCACGAATTAAGATCAGAAATTCGCATTGTGACTTTGAATGCTTAACATTAACATGACAAATAGTGTTCAACAACATGTCATTTTTATTAACTTCCTATGTTGGTGTCTTCTACTTTATTCTTCATGTTCCTACTTGGTGTTTGCAAGATCCTATCATTCCTTTTATTGCCAGTAGGTTTGATCCACATTTACTAGTAGAACACTTTAATCCTGTAGAAGACAACACAGGTGTGTTAGAATCTGATGTGTTTGATGACTCTACCTGTTTAAATAGTTTGCTTGAGGATATGAGAGGTTCAGCAAAGCTAACTTTCTTGACATTGTTTTTGGGTGTGACAACAACCTTTTTGGCACTAAGATTAATCGCATTAGGGCATGTATCTCAAACATATACAAGTAACCTCCTAAAAAAAAACAAATATAATGAATTCGTAGGGACAAGCTTACACAAAATCTAACTCTTTTATCTAAAGGTATTGTCAGCTTTAGCTTGTTCGACTATTCCCCGAAGAATATCAGCTTGTTCTTGAGTGTACTTAAGGTAATATATGTGAGCTTCCCTATTTTGCAATAACATAGGAGACAAAGGTTCTAAATCTAGCTTGAACATTCTTGGAACAATAGTGTTGGCAGATGGTATTTGTGCAGCAATATCAACAATCTCTTTTCATTTTATTTTTCGTAAATTATTTTTCAATGACGTAATCACAAAAACCTTATCTTGAATTTGAGCTTTTAAATCCTCATTCTCTGCAGATTTTAAGTTCATTTTATCAATTAGAGAGTCACTCTGTTCTTTAGAACGAACACGTGTCTGTTTAATTGAGTCAAATTGCTTTTTAAAAACCTGTATTACACAGTTGAGAATTAATTTCATTACAAGACGCTTGTTTTCCGAAACAAATTGCCACACTATTCCACACATATCCTCATTTTTGGTCTCTATTTCACAATAATCATAATTACATTCCTCCTTGGATTTTTTTTTCTTAATGATTTTATAATATCCTTCAACTTACAAATGGTACTGTCTTTGTCTTAAAGCCGAGCTTTCAAATCATTCTTTTCAAAAAATTAATATATTTATTGGTGCAAAACAAAACGCACCCTTTTGTGTCTGATTATCAAACCAAACAAACGCACCCGGTGGTGTTACCAGCAACCCGACGCAGCCCTCGGCTGTTTTAACAAAACCAAACGCACCCTTTTTGTGACCATAAGAAAACTGAACACGCCCCTTGGTGGCGGCTGTTAAGCCAAACGCACCCTACCTGGGTGGCTGCCACCACCAAACGCACCTCGTGGTGCTTATGTTACAAACCAGACGCAAACCAAACACACCCTTTATGGGTGGTTGGCAGCCCATAAACCCAACGCACCCTTCTTGGTGGAGACCACACCAAAACGCACCCTACCTAGTGGTTGGCAGCCAAAACAAACCGAACGCACCCTTTCTTGGGTGGTGAGACACAAACCAGCCGCACCCTTGTGGTGCGGTGGCTGTCACCGAAACATACACCCCTTTGGGTGGGCTGTCACCGAAAACAAACACCCTCTAGGGGCCGACAGGAAAACCGAACGCACCCCTTGGAGGTGCGACGGTGGTGATGGAAGGGAGGGGGTAGCGGCGGCTGTGGCAGCCGGTGGGGGGGAAATGGCGTGTGGTGGCGAGTGGGTATGGGGATCGGGTAGATCGGGTCACGAGCAACATTTTTGAACTCGGCCGGAAAAGTTTTCCGGTGGCCGGAGGTGGTGACCGGCGGCGGTGGCAGGTGGCCGGCGGCGGCAGAAGCTCGCCGGAAAATATAAAGGGAGAGAGAGGTGAGTGGTGAAGTGTGTGTTTATTTTTTGATAAATATGAAATTGTGTATAAACTTTTTATATATATATAAAAAGTTATAACCAAAAGTGACAAATCTCAAAAGTTTGGGGTGAATTATGTAAATTTTTAATATAGTTTTGACAATTATTGGTTCGGGACTCGTTTGAGCGACTTAACGGATGATTCAACGCACGAAACTTTCGCCATTGTTTTCCAAATCATTTTTCCAACGAAAATGAGTATTCACTTGATAGTATTTCATAAATATTTTTATAATATTTATAAAAACATTAGTTATTTATTTGATGAACCGGTTATGCCTTGTCCGAAATAAAAATGGATTTCAACTCGAATTTTCGCGTTATTAACAAACGCTTTTGAATAAAAATGTTAAATGATTTTATTTAATATTTTATTAAATAATTAGCGATAATCATTTAAATAAATTTAATTATTTTTGTGTCGGTACACCTTGCGTGCAAATTTTAAAACTTTGCGGGGCTATTTCAGCCCTCTTCTGACTGTTTTCAAGTCTCGGGCAAAACTAAAAAGTTGTCCAAAATATCGTTTTACATTAAGACGTTGTTCAAAAGTTTTGACTCGTTCTTTATATCTCTCAAGCTCAGTGGTTACAGATTCATTATTCTTTTCCTTATAAGCCTTTTCCCAATTATTTACATGATTAATTATTTGTTCCGACATTTGTTCAATCATAGATAAAATCATTAAAACTTGTTGTGCCTGCAAATTAGTATCTTGAACAGCTGCCTATTGTGTTTCTTGCAAATACTGAGAGTACATAATGATATTGCTATCACTTGTTATCTCATTATTTGTAAAATCAACAACTGGTGTTTGTTCAAAATCTTGCATTGCATGCACACTTTGATTTTCCATATCATTATGATAGGTTTTAGAATGAGGTACGTCTGAGATGACTTCAGAGCCATAGTTGGAAAGATTGGCCATGAGAACCGCTTTTGCATTCGAAACATCATCACAGTCAGAGTCATAGGTATCAAGATCCTCAGTCTGAAAAGCAACATTATTTGGAATTGTTGTCTGAGCAGCTTGACCGTCTGGAATGTCTGGATCTGCAAGACATGCGAGTTGCTCTTCATCAAAAATTTGTCCAGCTTCTTGTGCTTCAGCCAACATCGCCTTTTCCTTAAACCATGCAACATTCCTTGGTCGTTTAGGCTGAGTGATTTGCCTCGCCATATGTCCTTAACCTTGACAGTTATAGCATTTAACAACCCTTGCCTGTCCGCTTGTATTGTTTCCCCCATAACTAGTAGCATTTCTGTTATAACCAGTACCAAAATAACTTTGCCCTTGCCTCCCCTGAACTTGTTGCACTGTAACTCTGCCATCTTGAATAGTGGATTGGTTTCTTGAATTAGATGAAGTTCTAAGTTGATTGTTGGTTGAAGGGAACCTTGAAGAGGCGACAACTGTTAGAAAATCCATTGCCTTGTTTAGACAGGCAATTGGATCGTCTCCTTAAGAGAATACATGATCAGCAAGACCTGAGTCCATTTGAGGGGCCTCAGTCATTGGTTGTGTTGAAGCTAGAGCTGAGTGATAAGCAATTTGTGGAATAGATGAGATTTGATGATTCATATAAGATTGATATTGTTGTGATGGTGGAATGGATGAATGACTGATTTGTGGTTGTGATGGATGAGATGGTGGATACATTAGTGAGTATGATTGAGGAGAGTGAAATTATGGAATCATGTTGTTTGTTTGTTGAGGAAAGTGTGTAGGATTGTATTGAGAGTGATAGTTGGTAAGTCGAGACGGTGGTTGATTGTAGTTAGCAACAAATGCAAGAGGATCTTGGTATCGTTCACGCATCAAGCGAGTTTCATTTGCATGTATCTCATGTTGTTCGAGGTATGAGTACAATTGATCATAGTTTGTTATATGTAAATCTCTTACCAACTTTACATTCGTCACAAACTTACTTCATTCTGGTAGAAGACTATTTAGAAACTTTGTATTCACTTGAACTGCTCTCATTGACATATTGATGACATTCATGTTATTGATTAGTTGAATAAATCTCCATTAGTACTGATACAGTGTTTCCCCTTTCACAAATGTAAACTTATCAAACTCGTCATACAATTTACATTCCTTTTCTTGTAATGAAAATTTTGTCCCTTGCATCAGAAGCTTAACTCTGTCCCATATCTCTTTTGCAACTTTATGATGATTGACAATAGCATACACATCCGGTGGAAGACCTTGAAGAACAATATTGGTAACTTTGCAATCACAATCAGCTTGAAGCTTTTCAGATTCCGAAAGTTCAACATAAGTCTTTTTCCTAGTGGTACCATCCTTTTGAGTAACAGTAGGCCATACAAGTGGACCATTTTGAACTCATTCAAGTATCATTCTCCCATTCTCCCTATTCTCCATGTAAAACTCCAGACGACTTTTCCACGAGTCACACAAAGATTTCTCCAACATAGGAGGACGGTTGTCCGCACCGGCAATGATCATAAATTATGTTAAAGTTGTCATTTTGAATTGATTGATTAAATGAGAATAGATAACTTTTTGATCGTTCAGTGATTAGAGGTTGTTGTGTTAAATTGATGTTTGTTTTAAGTGAATGAGTCTTAAGATTACACGAGATTTTACAATTCTTGATAAAACCGAGAAAATAATTGAATACTTCACGGGATTTTACAAATTACAGAAAGCCCGTATAAATACCCAAGGAAATATGGTATAAATCTCCTGAGGTAAGTGTATAAATCACCCAAGTGTAATGTATAAATCACCCTAAGAAAATTGTATAAATCACCGTTTGAAAACTGGTATAAATCATCATATATTCAATGAAACGTAAAATCCCTGTAATAAGGAGATGTATAAATCGCCGACTCAGATGAAAAGGTATAATCGCCGTCTAATGGAGATGTATAAATCGTTGAAACCAATGATGGTATAAATCGCCATAGACCAATGATGTATAAATCGCTGAATACAACACGTAAAAATCGCAGGATACACAAATACGATAAATTTCGTGATTAACACACGCATAAATCGCCGAATCTAAAAACGTATAAATCGCCGTATAGGAGCTGTATAAATCGCCGAAACTAGAGATGTATAAATCGCCGTATACAATCACGTATAAATCGCCGGATCCACACACGTATAAATCGCCGTACTCAATAACGTATAAATCGCCGAATTCAAACAGTGTGTATAAAAAGTCGTCTTCCAAAACTTCAAATCACTTAAAGACACAATTTTTAACGTTTTTACTTGATTTTTCTTGTACTTCTTGCTATACTAAGACTAGGGGAACCTTAAAAACACAAAATTTATTGTTTTTAACACAAAAAATTTGAAATCAAGATTCTTGTACCCAAACCCCTTTTCGAACAAAAAACAACAAAAAGATGAAGTTTTTATGAGTTTTTCAAAAAATTTCTTGTACAACTAACATATACTAAGATAAACAAAAAAGAAAGTTTATAGCTTTATGGTTTTTAAACCCACAAAAGATGAGAATCTCTTGTCTAGGTTCGAACCAAACGCACGCCTAATACAAGTAAATAAAACACACACAAAACCTAGCTAAATACCCCATGACTCTTTATACCAATTGTATAATATATGGTTTATCTAATCTCACAATCAAATAAGCAAAGAACTAGAGAGAAAAAGTGAAGGGATGAACACTTTTAGAGAGAGAAAGGAAGAGAGAAATATTAGATTGATATGAAATGTAAAAGTGAACAACCAACCCTCTAAGGTGTGGAGAGGGGTACCATGGGCTCTCCATGGGCCTTGGCCTTTCTACCTTATCAAGGTTCCAAAAACTATACTACGAGCCTATCTTACGATATTATGAAAGTGACCGATACTTTTCGTATTCCTAACAGGGAGATAACCACAACAAAAGTATGCGATATGTGTGGTGTGTGGTTGGTTTGGACGAAACAAAAAAAGAAAGAGGAGGGGATCGACAATTCAAATTTTGTATTTATGGGTTGGCATAAGTATCTAGATATTTATTGAACTGGGGTAACGCATTCATGCATGCACTAGTAAACAATTTTACGTAACTCGTAAAAATTAAAACACGTGACACAAATAAAATATATCCGTAAAGTCGTAACGTGTCAGTCACGAGTAGACTACGTTTATTCAAAAACCGGAACACATCCGAAGTCATTTTTTGCTAAAACGCGGTAAATTTAACAGTTTCACGTAAAAATCAAATGCTCACGAAACAACAAATAGTCAAGTAATTAGATAAATTTAAATCTGAACACGACAGTTGCTACACTTTAACAAGTTATGTTTGTTCCAATGGATTACTGATCCTTTGGCATAAACTACTTGTCACAAAGTGAAAAGTGAGGGGTTAAGGAAACCAAGAACACGCTATTAGTAGCAGGTGATTGGAACTCTATACAAAAGCAATTAGGAAAGAAGCAAAGAATCATTATATGTTTTCTAATTCAGAAAAAACAGTTATAAAGCAAAAGGTGGAAAAAAAAAATCACCAAAACATATTCTAATGTCTAAACTAATATGATTTCCTTTACTTCAGTATTCTGCTATGCAGCTTTCTGTTCCATCGCCAATCTTGTCAATAAACACTTGGAGTTACTAACAAGACATCTTGGATGCTTCTATTGCTTCCCAAATTCATGCATCAGCTTCTTTTTGGCTTTTTAACTAGTACACTTGTTAGTTTACAACTAAAGCACGTCTGCAATAATTAATAAAATGATTTAGCACATAACCCAATATAAGAAAATCGTAATCATTCATGTTGGTAATGCATAGTAAAAAGTGATAAAAATCGAAAGCATAACTCCCTAAATATGCCAAGCTCACGAGTCTTGTTGGTTAGAGATTCTTGGTCTCCATATGATGAAAAACAAAAGTGAGAAATAAATTACTGAGTTTTAGTAAATGAAGCAAGGAAGTTGATTCAGTAGATTGTACTATCACTATCACTTTATTCCTTTGTAAGTGCATATATAAAGCTGACCAAGTTACTCTACAAGAACACAATCTTAACATACCATTCATAACTTTTCCAAAATGGACTCCTCATCGTCCAACTTTATGAAGGGCATACCATCGCTCACCGGCGAAAAGAAGCTCTTCACAGACAGCAATCCCTCAAGAGGGAACAATTCTGCAACAAACACAATGCACCATCAAGAAGATCACCAATACCAACAGCAACCGCACCAGCAGCTCGTGGGTCCTATGAGTAACATGGCTCTTGCTCCTAATCCTCACCAGCAGCAATTTATGGGTCAAAATCACAACTTGCTGCAGAATTCAATGACTCGTTTAATGAACAACCCATCGATGCTCCATATGGTGGGTCCTGCACACAATCCAATGAGGCAGCAGATGAAAAAAAATGAGGGGAACTCCATCTTCAGTGCTTCAGACGACAATGTGATCATGCAGCAAGTTGCTGGTACGCATCTCCCAGATGGCACTGATGTTGATGTCAAACCACTTCTCCATATTGTTGAAGACATCCTCCGACACTCTACCATTAATGCTGATCCCGTATCATCGGTATTGCCACATAACTTATCATATATGACTATTCCATCAATACATCTAATGTTGAACTATATGCCGCATCACATAGAAAAGTTAATATCGTTCCTAGCTAAAATTCATACATCATTACTAGTACTTTGCCTAATTAAATTTAAGACGTATCATCAAAAGTATATATCATACTTTTTTGACTAGTGGTTTTCATAATTTGCATAGGGTCCACATACGAACCGGGATATACTGAATGGTAAATCCCATCCGACCAATGCCGTTGTCATTCTCAACTCGCTTTCTCACATCATCGACAAACTCGCCAGTGAGGTACTTTCGTAAAAACTGTGGTATAAATTTGTACTTACAAAAATATATCTTTGTAAAAACTTATTTGTGAATTTTCAGATGGCATTGAAGTGTCTAACAGGTGGGGATGGACACACGACAGCCCTAGCACTTTTCCACACTGTGGGCAACTTTCACTGGGATGCAAAGCTGGTGCTAACCTTAGCAGCTTTTGCTCTCAACTATGGGGAATTCTGGTTACTGGCTCAAATATACTCATCAAACCAACTTGCTAAATCTATGGCGATCCTCAGACAAGTTCCAACGATCATGGAGCATACTGCTCCATTGAAACCTCGATTTGAGGCTCTCAACAAACTCATTCACTCCATTTTGGAACTGACTCAATGCATCATCGAGTTCAAGGAGCTGCCACCGATGTACATAACTCCTGATATGCCAGCAATGGCCTCGGCAATAAATACCATTCCTACTGCTGTATACTGGAACATCAGAGGCATTATCACTTGCGCCACACAAGTTGCTAACTTGACCAGCTTGGGCCATGAGTATATAATTTATATCTTATTGCCTAAATTCATTTTTAAGTTAGTCAATTTATACAGATGTAAAATGATTCAGGTATGGGATTTCTGCGACAGAGTTGCAGTCATGGGAACTATCCACCATAACGCTAAAGATCAATCACATACATGAGTTTCTCAGGCAACAACTGCAGAATTGTCGTGATGTTGTTGGTATGTTATAAATTCATGTTAACTTAACATGAAGACCAAACGAACGTTAACTACATGTGAATAGAAAGTAATAGCCATCTTCGTGTATGTTTAATGCAGGAGACAAGAAAGAGACTGAATTTAGAAAGTCTTTCCATCAGCTGTTTGAAACAATTCATATTGATAACATGAAAATCCTAAAGATCTTGATTACTCCCAGAAATGATATACAGCCACTCTTCGATGGCTCTACTAAGAAAAGGGTATATTTGTTTTAACAGTATGTAAAACTCACATATATGTTTTTGTTAACTGATTGCATTTAACAAATACCTGCATAACCAACCTGAACAGGTTAATCTGGATGTCCTGAGGAGGAGGAATGTATTGCTTCTAATATCAGGGCTAGAAATATCTCATGATGAGCTGTCAATTCTTGAAGATATATACAGTGAGTCCCGCAGTATAAGAATAGATTCTCCATATGAGATTGTATGGATGCCCATTGTGGACCCCTCTGTTCAGTACACTGAGGCAATGAACATGAAATTTGAAGAGATGAAAAACAAAATGCCATGGTACTCTGTGTATCACCCTTCCGTCATTGACAAGGCGGTTGTCAGGTCTATTGGAGACAGGTGGCACTTTAGAAACAAGCCTATCCTAGTAGTGTTGGACCCACAGGGTAGGGAGCTGAGCCCAAATGCGATCCATATGATGTGGATTTGGGGGAGCACTGCCTTCCCTTTCACCAGTAACAAAGAGGAACTTTTGTGGAGGGAGGAGACTTGGAGGCTCGAGTTGCTAGTTAGCAGCATGGACCCGACCATACTGAATTGGGTGAGTTCTTCTAACTATCGTTGCAACCACTAACTTGTACATCAATATACTGAAGCATTGGTAACTGTATACAACTAACCAAACCAATGAGAAAAATGTATGGTACAAGTTTTTTGTTCCATCGATCTTTTTTATATGATAATTTGGGTCTAATACATTTTTTTTAGATACGAGACGACAAGTACATATTCTTGTATGGAGGGGATGATTTAGACTGGATCCGCAAATTCACTGCCACAGCACGAGCCATGGCATCTGCTGCACGCATCCCATTAGAGATGGTATACGTTGGGAAAAGCCATAAAAAGGAAAGTGTCCGTAGGGCTATTGCTACAATCACTGTTGAGAAGCTTAGCCATTGCTGGCAAGATACTACACTGATGTGGTTCTTCTGGACACGGTTAGAGAGCATGTTGTACTCCAAGATTCAACTTAAGAAGGCGGATGATCAAGACCCCATGATGCAACAAATCAAGAAACTGCTTAGCTATGACAAGGACGGCTCATGGGCTTTGTTGTGTAGAGGATCAAAAATTCTGACAAGTGGACACGGGTCCACGATGGTGCAAACACCAGCCGATTTTGACATGTGGAACGGAGATATCCCGTCAAAGGGTTTTGATATGTCATTTAAAGATTACCATGACAAGCTCCATGTTGCAGCAAACAATTGCTGTCGGTTTGAGTTTCCTATAGCAGCAGGTAGGATACCAGAAGGAATGAGGTGCCCTGAGTGCCATCGCCTCATGGAGAAATACATTGCTTTCCTCTGTTGCCATGATCACACTGGCCTCATCGAACCCTACTGAGCACCAGAACACAAACTACCAGTCATGCAGTTTGTGACTGCATGTTTTCCTACTACTTGAATAAAGAGTGTTGTATGTTTCATTTGTTTCCTTTTCTATGACTGCTAATGAATTTTCTATTGCCTATCCTAGATTATTTGCTATTATTAGTTAAATTTTGCTTTCATGCTTTTTTCTAAACAGCTGTAAACTGATAACTAAAGCTAAAGCTACTAAATCTTTACTTAAGTGATATAAATGTTAGTGTTGGGACAGCCTATATAGTAAATAAGGGTGTTATAGTTTCTTTTGGACAGGGAGTAAAACTTGTGAAGTTCTCACAATTACCCGAATTAGTTATCAAACTAGACTTACACCTTGTGTTTTGACTTTATTTTTGTAATTAAATTCTTAAATTAGAAAACCTACATAAAGCATTTAACTACAGTCATCTTGGTTGATTCTGTAACTAGTTCTAGATTAACGTTCACATCTTTAAAGCTTCATGCTAGCCTAAATATAATCATATTTTGCTGACTAGAAGAGCATGATGCTTATCTATCAACTATGTCTTCTGGGAATGTAATAAACTGCACGGTGTGGTGAAAGCGAAAGCATCTAATGTTAGATTAATTATACATGTCCAGGATCAATCAATCTCATGTAATCATAACAATAATATTTAAAGAGGAACTTACTTGATGATGGAAGGATTCAGATGAAGCCATTAGAGGTTTAGTCTATTCAGTAGTGATGTCACCATCCAAAAGGGATTAATCTCTCAAGTTATGGGTGTTTTATATGAGATTTTTTGTGTTTATGTGACAAGCATACAGGAAAACCACAATACCCAGATATATTTCTATGTTACGGTTGTTACTTCCATCAAGTAACAGCCATATGATGGATGGGGTATGTTATTTCATTAAGGAATAGATAGGGGGCTAATGGTAAAGCACATTTTAATCAGAGGGATATTCTAACAATTGCCTCAATTGCAATGTAAACCATTTAGATGTATAAATAAACTTGATAATTTATACCGGCCAGTTTCAAGTTTAACGAAGAAATTATCATAATTCCATAATATCACCAAAGCAAAAGATACAGCCACGAACGTTTCCGCGTTTGACACGGGACCCCCATCCATTATACTAATGATACTAATATGAAATACATGAATTCATTAAGCCAAAATGACAATGAAATAATGTGGTACAAATACGTTTGTCTATAATGAAGCATAAGTGTACACAATTCAAAGTAAATATAGACAAACTAGACATTATAGTGAAAGATATTGTCTTAAAGCGCTTGTTCAAACGTTATCATGAAATAGTGCACTAACTACAACATTAGGTAAGGTCTTGTCGAAAACCCATTTGTGCAACATGGCCTTGGAATATTTTGGGTGGTAGACCTTTAGTTAGCGGATCCGCAAGCATTTCATGAGTTCTAATGTGCTCGATACTTATACGTTGTTCCTCCACTCTTTCACGTACGAATAAGTACTTTGTATCGAGGTATAAACCAGCTCCAGTTGAACTATTACTGTTCGAGAAGCTCACGGCTGCGCTATTATCGCAGTAAATCTTTAATGGCCTTGAAATGGAGTTAATGATTTTGAGTCCAGTGATTAAATTTCTCAATAACATTGCATGGCATGTCGCATTATAAACTGAGACATATTCGGCCATCATCGTTGATGTCGTCGTTAGCACTTGTTTTTGACTCTTCCAAGAAATAGGCCCACCTGACAGCATGAAAATATATCCCGAAGTTGATCTACTAGTATCTTTGCATTTCGCAAAGTCTGAATCCGAGTATCCTATAACTTCAAGGTTGTCGGATCTAGTATAAGTTAGTTTGTACTCTTTGGTTCCTTGTAAATATCGCAATACTTTCTTCGCAGCTTTCCAGTGATGTAGGCCAGGATTAGATTGAAACCTGCCTAGCATGCCGCATATGTAAGCGATGTCTGGTCGAGTGCAAACTTGAGCATACGTTAAGCTTCCTACTACGGAAGCATAAGGAATTCGCTTCATTTCCTCATATTCAACCTCAGTTTTCGGACATTGATGAGACCCGAAAACATCACCCTTAATTACGGGAGCGACTGTAGAGGAGCAATGCTACATATTGAACCTATTGAGTATGCGTACAATATAAGCCAGGTTGGATAATCTAATCTCCCCATTGGCTCGATCTCGTGAATTTCAATTCCAATAACATACGAAGCCACACCAAAGATCTTTCATGTCAAAGTTTCTAGATAGGAAACGTTTTGACTCATACAACAAATCAATATTATTACTTGCTAAAAGGATGTCATCCACATAAAGCACAAGTATAATACGTTGTCTACGCCACTCATCCTTGAGGTATACAATCATTTGATACTACCTATTCTTTATGAGTGTGTTTCTTATCACTTCATCAAATTTTAAATACCATGACGAGATGCTTACTTAAGCCTTAAATAGATTTCTTGAGTTACAAACTAATGTTCATGGCCTTTAATTTTAAAACTTGTGGTTTAGGGCCATGGTACACATCTTCATGTAAATCACCATTAAGAAAATGCCGTTTTGACGTCCATATTTGAGATTAACTCCAAGTCAAAGTGAGCTACAAGGGCCATTACGATTCTTAGGGAATCTTTTCTCGATACAGGAGAAAAGGTTTCTTTATAATCAACGCCCTCCTTCTGAGTATACCCTTTCGCAACCAAACGAGCATCGGACATTAATAAACGGTTTTATTTCTAAGCATTAGCCTCTTTTGATCATTGAGTGGTAAAATATCGTTTAATCTGGTCATATATGTTGAGTTGTGAAGGCTTATATGTCATATCGATAAAATGAGTAAAGTGGATTAGGGTCACACACCTATAAATACCCCCTCATTGTAATTGTAAAGTTGTATCTCAGTTGTATCTCTTGTGTGTGTGCGTACCACAATAATAAAATCTCTCTGGTTCGACCCCGTGGACTGCTACGACTACCTTAGTCGTAGATACCACACTTTCTTTACTTTCCGCAAGCGTTGTTTGTATTCTTTATTTGTTCGAGCGGTGTATGCAGGAGCTATATACCGTACAGAGGTATGTACTAAGGTGTGTGCAGGTGCGATATACCCTAACAAAATGGTATCAAGAGTCGGGCTACAATAAACAATGGCAGAAGACGGTAAGATAAAGATTGACAAGTTTGATGGTCACGATTTCAGGTTCTGGAAGATGCAGATCGAAGACTATCTGTATCAGAAGCCTTTGGCAGAAGCCAAACCTACAGGCATGAAGGCGGATGACTGGGTCTGCAAGATAGGCAGGCTCTAGGTGCGGTCAGGCTATCATTGGCGAAGAACGTAGCCTACAACGTTGTCAATAAGAAGACTACATACGGCTTGTTAAAGGCTCTGTCTAATATGTACGAGAAACCTAGTGCGTCAAATAAGGTGTTTCTTATTCGACAGTTGGTTAATACGAAGATGAATGAAGGAGCCTCCATTGCAGATCATGTAAACGAGTTTAATTCAATCCTATCAAGGTTGATGTCTGTTGATATTAAATTCGATGATGAAGTACAAGCTCTTTTGTTACTCTCTTCGTTGCCCGAGAGCTGGTCAGGCACTGTTACAGCAGTTAGTGGTTCAACCGGAGGTACTAAGCTTAAGTTTGATAACATTCGTGATTTAATTATTTGGGAAGATATATGTAGGAAGACATCCGGAGGGTACTTGAACTCCTTGTTAAGTGCAGAAGACAAAGGCAGGGGTAGAAAGCAAGACAGAGGACAGAAGCAGAACAAAAGTAGATCAAAATCAAAGAAGAGAGGTCAGTCCAAGAACAGGCAGGATATCACGTGTTGAGATTGCAACCAGAAGGGCCACTTTCAGAATCAGTATTCGAAGCCTGTAACCTCCAAGGATAAGGAGGTTAACATGGCAGCTGGAGACTATGATGATGCATTAGTATGTTGCGTTGAGAATACGATTGATGATCGTATCATGGATTCTGGTGCATCGTTCCATGCTACCTATTGCAAAGAAGAGTTAGAAAGGTTCAAGCTATGCTCCGGTAAAGTTCGTTTAGCAGATGACAAGACTAGACATTGCAGGCGTTGGGGATGTTGTCCTCAAAACTTCTTTTGGTACAAGTTGGACTCTTAAGGATGTTAGGTACATTCCAGGCCTAAAGAAGAGGTTAATCTATGTTGGGCAGCTTGATGAGGAAGGGTACCACGTAGGCTTCGGAGACCAGCAGTGGAAGGTTACTAAAGGTAGTTTGGTGGTAGCTCGTGGGAACAAACGTGGAAGCCTGTATATGGTTGAGGTACCCTCCGATGGGATTAACGCAGCTATTGATGGTAGGGGCAACGCAACTCTGTGGCACCAGAGGCTTGGGCACATGAGTGAGAAGGGTATGAAGATTCTAGCTTCGAAGGGTAGGATTCCAGATTTACAAAAGGCTGTTGTAGGCTTTTGTGAGCCATGTGTATTGGGGAAACAGAAGAAGGTAAGCTTCGTAAAGTCTGGGAATACAAGAAAACTACAGAGGCTCGAGCTAGTTCATACAGATGTCTATGGCCCTACATCTGTTGCATCAATAGGCGGATCCCGCTACTATGTTACCTTTATCGATGACAGCAGCAGGAAGGTATGGGTTTATTTTCTTAAAAATAAATCTGAGGTATTCAACACTTTTAAGAAGTGGAAGGCTGCAGTGGAGAATGAAACAAACCTTCGGGTGAAGTGTTTGAAATCCGATAATGGTGGAGAGTATAGTAGCCGAGAGTTCAATGAGTATTGTGCCAAGAACGGGATTAGGATGCTGAAAACAGTCTCGGAAACACCTTAATAGAACGGTGTTGCTGAAAGAATTAACCGAACATTAAATGAGAGAACAAAGAGTATGAGGCTTCATGTAGGGCTCCCAAAGATGTTTTGGGAAGATTCAGTTACTACGGCAGCTTACTTAATTAAACGTGGACCCTCCGTACCTTTAGGGTTCCGAATTCCAGAAGAGGAATGGCAAGAGAAGGAAGTTAGTCTCGCACACTTGAGGGTATTTGGGTGTGACTCCTACGTTAAGGTGAAAGATGTTGCAAGAGATAAGCTAGATGCAAAGTCTGTGAAGTGCACATTGTTAGGGTATATGACATATGCACACACCTCTGTACAGACCTCTGTACGGTATATAGCTCCTGCACACACCGCTCGAACAAACAAAGAATATAAACAAGGATTACGAAAAGTAAATGTGGAATATAATCGACACAAGATATAACGTGGTATCCACGACTAGGATAGTCGTGGCAGTCCACAGGATCAAACCAGAGAGATATTATTAAGCTTTGAGCTAAACTGCTCAAGCTCGTTCCAAACTGCATGATCGTGCAAAAATGCACGACCTATGCCAAACTGCACGCCTCGTGCTAAACTGCACGGGGTACAATAAACACACACACCCAGATCTAAGTTTACAATTACAATAAGACGGGTATTTATAAGTGTGAAACCCATCTTCAGTTTACTTATTCTATGGATGTGAGATTGGGTTTGCACCCAACAATCCTCCCTTTAAACCCAATACTACAATAGGCCTCTTTTCCAATGATACATGACGCAACATGTTCTAGAGTCGCTGGACCACCTGTCCCACTCTATCTGAACGGCATGATCTACTCTACTTGAGCTATCGTTGAATCTGGATTAACTTGGGGTTGCACCACCTGCGCCACACACATCGGGGCCTATATCAGTCTTCACAACTCAACAATCTCCCACTTGGAGGCTGATAACTTTACTGCTCTCCGTCTCAAGTAATCTCTGTAAACTTCGAACCACCTTCCCTTAAGCAATGCTACTGCTATAACCTTTTTGTACCACCGAACATACAGAACATGCTGCATCAACCAAACGCAGGGCTATGAGACTTTTGATACAAGGTATCCTGAACTAACATCATTAAACTGGGAATAACCTTCCCTTAAACAATGCTACTGCTATAACCTTTCTGTACCGCCAAACATAGGGAACACGCTGCACTAACCAAACACAGGGCTAGGAGACTTTCGATACAAGGTATCCTGAACTAACATCATTAAACTGGGAATAACCTCTCTCTGGTAAGACACCATCCTCCGTTATTAATTCACCCGGAGGACAGTTGAAGCTGCGCAGAACTTCAACTTCTATTTCATCACCATCCTAGTGAACATCACTGCAAGGCTCTTCATTTTAAGAATTTTCAACAAAGATAAGGACCCTTCACTTATTAATATCTGAACAAGCTTTGCCCAACTGCAAACCTTTAAATTCTTCACAAGATGAATCGAACACTTGGTATCTCTATCACAATATTAAACACTTTATGCCTGAGCTCAGTCTAACTTCTTAAGAGACTTCTTCAACCATATAAACTCTCTGCTTGCTTATGCAACTGTCATAAACTAGAATTCTATAGTTAACATAGTGATACTCTTCTGTAGTCTAAACTCCCACTCGACTATTGTTATACCAACTATAAGCACATAACCAAGCACCTGCTTCTCAGAGCATCTATCCTTCATCTCGAACATTAAGGGAAACTACCACTTAGGCTTATTGAACTCTGCCATGTCGGAGCCTGCGACCAACATGTCATCAACCTTTAACAGTTGTCTAATGCAGGATGAACCATCTTCTTAGAGTAGCAACATTGGTTCATGGCACATTACTCGCACCTTATCCTTTTGCATAAAATTGTCAAATTTCAAGTACCGTAGCCTCGGTGCTTGAATCAGTCCATACATAATTTCCTTTAATCTGCACTCTAGGTTTTCTTCCTGCCCAACTAGCTGAAAATCCTCGCTTTTGTACTGTGTAGATGTATCATTCAAGGCTCCCACATAAGAAGACTCCTGCAGGTACAATATTAAAGACTAACCTGATTGTAGTCATCTTCACAACTAGAGAGAAGATCTCATTGCAGTCTACCCCCTTGTTTCTGTTGGAAACCCTTAACTACCAATCGAGCCTTGTACCTTTTGCTGCCATCCTACTCTTCTTTAACCTTGAACATCCATAATCTTTGTGATGCCTTCTTTCCTGCTGATATTCTGACTAAGAAACATGCCTGGTTCTTTTCAAGTGAAACCATCTCTTCATTAACAACCTTATTCCACTGTACGGATTCTTTGCTACTCAAGGCTTCTAAATAAGAATCTGGTTTACCGTTCTCTGTCAGTAGCAAATAGTTTGTTGATGGAGAGTACCTTACTGGAGCCCTAGACTCTCTGGTGGATCTTTGTACCTGTGGAGTCTCGGAGCCTCCCTCCTTAGAGGATGCTCCGTCTTTAGAGTATTCTTCATCTGATCTTCCACTATCCTCGAAGCTCCTACTGTTTTCGGACCCCTCACTCGTATTTGAGCTCCCACCTGGGCTCTGAGTGATTTCTAAACTCAACCCATGCTCTGCAACTATGCTATCATTCTCTGCAAGGTTCTCTGGAATGTCTACTAATACCGCTTGAATCTTCTGTATTGGCTTTGTTAAGCTACTTGAATCTGTCGCAGACCTGGCTTCATAAATCGAGTCCACAAATGTAATATCTCTACTTCAGATAACCTGGTGACTCTTCGTATCCCGAAAGCTGTATCACATTTCATCTGAGCCGCTGCCTATGAATGTACATTTCATGGCTTCTCGTAAACATCTTTCACTTTAACAAATGAGTCACAACCAAATACCTTCAAGTGTGCGAGACTAATATCCTTCCCTCGCCATTCCTCCTCTAGAATGCGTAGTCCTATCAGAACGTAGGGTATGCGGTATATTAAGTAGGTCGTACTAACTGAATCTGCCCATAACATCTTTAGAGCCTCTGCACAAATCCTCGTGCTCTCTACTCTGAATGTTCGGCTCAATCTTTCAGCAACACCAAACTGTAGAGGTGTTTCTGGGACCATTTTCAACATCACAATCTCATTCTTGACACAAAACTTAATCGGTCAGCTACTATACTCTCCACCATTATCAAACTTCAAACACTTAACCTGAAGGTTTGCATTATACCTACCGCAACTCTTGTTGTAATCTTTGATAATAGTATCATAGTAGCAGGATCCTCAGATTGATGCAATAAATGTAGGGCAATAGCCTTCTGTATGAACTTTCTCTAACATCTGCAGTTTCCTTGTCTTCTCTAACATTATGAAGGAAAGCTTCTTCTTCTTCCCCAAACCACCTAGCTTGCAAAAGTAGATATCTACCTTCTGTACATCTGGAACATTGCCTTTGGAAGCTAACATGTTCATACCAATCCTGCTCATATCACCAAGTATCTGGTGCTACAGAGCTGCACTGCCACTACCATCAATAATTGCGCCAATCCCTTCGGGGTGTACCTTATCTCTTTTATCTTTCATGATTTCGACTTGTTTCTATTCTGCTTCCTGTCCTCTGTCGTACCCTCTTCCCTGTATCTGTCCTCTGCACTTATCAAATAATTCGTATATTCTCTGGATGTCTTCTGACGGATATCTTCAACAAAGAATTAAATCTCGAATCCCTTTGAACGTTAGCTTAGTAGTTCTATACGAACCACTAACTGTTGTAACAATGCTTGACCAACTATAGGGCTATGAAGATAATAATAACAAATCCTTCATACCTGTAGGTTTGGCTTTTTCCAAAGGCTCCTGAAGCTTCTTCTGATATAGAGAGTCTACGATCTACATCTTACAAAAACCGAAATCATAACCATCATACTGTCGATCTTTAACTTCCCGTCTTTTGCCTTTGTTTATCATAGCCTGGCTATGATACCACTTTGTTAAGGTATATGACACATGCATACAACTCTGTACAGACCTCTGTACGGTATATAGCTCATGCACACACCGCTCGAACAAACAAAGAATACAAACAAGGATTACGGAAAGTAAATGTGGAATATAATCGACACAAGATATAACATGGTATCCACGACTAGGATAGTCGTGGCAGTCCACGGGATCAAACCAGAGAGATATTATTAAGCTCTAAGCTAAACTGCTCAGGCTCGTGCCAAACTACATGATCGTGCCAAAATGCATGACCCATGCCAAACTGCCCGCCTCGTGCTAAACTACACACCCCGTGCTAAACTGCACGGGGTACAATAAACACACACACCCAGATCCAAGTTTACAATTACAATGAGAGGGGTATTTATAAGTGTGAAACCCATCTTTAGTTTACTTATTCTACCGATGTTGGATTGGGTTTGCACCCAAAAATCCTCCCCTTAAACCCAGTACTACAATAGGCCTCTCTTCCAACGATACATGACGCAGCATGTTCTAGAGTCGCTGGACCACCTGTCCCACTCTATCTGAACGGCGTGATCTACTCTACCTGAGCTATCGTTGAAATCCTCTCAAGGAACTTAATGAAGATGGTATTATGCCTTTAAATATGTTGCCACTTAGATTTAACATTGTAGCTAATACCTCATACAGGCTACTAGTAATGTTGCCTGATGAATTATTATAAGATAAATCGAGCTCTCTCAACAACTTGTGATCTTCAATCTCTGATGGAATTGAACCAGACAGGCTGTTACGTGAAAGATCTAAAAAATTGGTTAATGATGAAAGTTGAAGAAGTTGTGTGGGTATTTTTCCACTTAGTCTATTGTCTGCAAGGTTTAACAAATTGAGTTTTTTACAATTCCCAAGGCTTGATGGAATTTGACCTTCGAATAGGTTGGAATCTAAATCAACTTCAATTAACAATGATAAGTTCCCGATGGCAGTAGGGATAGGCCCTGAAAAATTATTTCTAGATAGACTAAGATATTGTAGCTTTTGAAGATTACCAATGGTAGTAGGGATTTTTCCGTTGAATCGGTTACGTTCTAAATTTAAAATAGTCAAGCCAACTAGACTACCTATACTTGAAGGGATGCTTCCAAATAATTGATTGTCTCCTAAACATAGAAAGCTGAGTTGATCAGAAAGATTACCTACGGAGGTGGGAAGCACTCCTATAAGGTTGCAACGAAAAAGTACTAATTCTAGTAATTTGGTGCAGTTTTGTAAAGAATCGATAAATCTGGTCATCAGCTTCTCCACGTCCATGGAAGTTGTTATAGCCTAATTGAATCATATAAATATCTCTTAGTTTTGAAAAATCAATGTAATTCCACTAAAATTGTTATGATTATTTCAAGAAATCTTAATATAGAAACAAATAGCCAGCGTGTTGTGGAATGCAATGTCTTAGTATTGATATTCCCAATAGTAGTCGCTAGCGCTCTCTCTCAGTGTGGTGTCTATGTATATCTCGAGGTGGGTGGTCCTCTGTAAGTGAGAGAATTTCAAATAAGGAAATATTAACTAGGAGTGAGAGGTTGAAAATGGAATGAGGATGCTTCCAGAAAAGTTGCACCCACCACACGACAATTGCTTCAAGCTTTTCCAATGACCCAAGGAATCTGGAATGTTCCCACCAAACGGGTTCCGGTCAGCAATGAAGTCTTCCATTGATGTAATATTCCCAAAGAAAGGTGAGATTCCACTGTGAACTTATTGTCGTGAATAACCAAGATCAGCAAAAAAAAAAAAAAAAAAAAAAAAAATAAAAGAAAAAAAAAAAACTTTTGGACAGTTAAACATCTCCTTGGGTATGCTTAGCTAACTTATTTTGGAGCGAGCCAAAGATTTTGAGGTTCGAGACAACCAGATTGTTTGTTGTGAATGACTCCACTGAATTTGTTATATAAAGTAAAGATGTACGTGCCAGATAGAGACCAGTTCATGAGGAATGCGTTCATTGAAAAGTGTTGTTCCAGGAAAAGGTTGGACTGGAGGCAGCTGAGGTTACCTACTGTGGAGGACACGAACCTGGTTACTGTTGCCGAAGCAGCCATAGCGGTCGCACTGTCGTTTGTGTCGCTGTCCTCAGTACTACATCCAGTCACAGGAACATGAAAGGATGGTCCACAGGATAGAATTTGTATTGGGTCTTGGGTGTCATTGACTTGAAGACAACAACGCAAGATAATCAGTTCATTACGCATAGGAAGCGGATACTATGGCGAAGGTCAGGCATATAGTGACAGACCATTAAAAGAGAAAAGAAACACCCGAGGAAGATGATAAGTGATATTTATTGCTTGGGGAACTTCATTCTAGGAAATTTGCATAAAATATAAGAACAGTATAGCTTTTTATTCCTGGTTTTTGATGTAGCGTACTCAGTTTGCTGTGGGAGAAGTTGTAATGAATGGCTCCACAAAATCCTTGTTAAAGTTATTATAGGAACTATTTGGTTAAAGTTTATTCTTATGAATTCGAATGTCTTGGATAGTTAAAAGCCAAAATTTTGAGATACAACAGCATCTAGCACCAAAAATATATATGTAAAGCATGCTTTGATTCATTCGTACACATATATTATAATCTCGTTAAAAAGTATGTGTACGAATGACTCAAAGCATCTTTGAGTATATATTTTTGTGGCTATATTGTGTGGGTATCTCAAATTTTGCTTTTTTAATATCCAAGATTCCGAAATTTATGATGAATAAACTTAGACCAATCTAGTTCCTATAAAAACTTTATCTAGGAATTTGTGGAGCCATGTATTTAACAACTGTCTCTCACAGCAAAACTGTACGCTAATGCAAAAAACCAAGGATAAAAGCAATACTTGTTATTATATTTTTATGCAAATTTCTAAAATGAAAGCACACAAGAATAATTCACTTTTCATCTTCTCTCTGAGTGTTCTTTTCTCTTTTATGTCTGTCAATATATGCTGATTTCGCCATAGTATCGTATCCTATGGCGGGTAAGAGACTGATTTTATCTTGCGTTGTTTGTCATTCATGTCAATGCTCACCAAGACCATACAAAAGTTCTATCTAGTGGAACCTTCCTTTAATTTCTGTGATGGAGTGTTTATATGTGGAAAGCGACCACAAACGATTACTGTGACCGTATTATGCATGGCTTGCAAGGCTTTAAAAGTACGTTATTGTTCCACTGTCGGAAAACCTCGTTCCGCCGTACCTTTATTCTGGAAACAACAGCTTTCAAGGAAACATTCTCATGAAACTTGTGTCTTCTTGGTACGTCACTTTACTTTGATGATAACAAATTCAGTGAGTATTCCAACAATTGTCTGGTTGGTTCTAACCTGAAAATCTTTGGCTCGTCGAAATACGTTAGAGGACGATACCCAAGGAGAGGAGTTTACTGTCACATCTTGCTGATCCTTGTTATTCACGACAATAGTTCACGGTGGAATCTCACTTTCTTTGGGAATATTAATAAATGGCATCGATTCATAGCTGACCGGAACCGTTTGGTGGGGAACATTCCAGATTTCTTGGGTCATTGGAAAAGCGTGAAGCCATTTGTCGTGGGTGGTCGGGTGCAATTTTCTGGAAGCATACCCTCATTTCCATTTCAATCCTCTACTCCTCTAGTTAATATTTCCTTAATTGAAAATCAGCTCACTGGGAGTCTTCCTTCACAAATTGGTAATCAGCTCCCAAATCTTGCGATCCTCCATTTAAGGAATAACAAACTGACCGGAGTTCTTCCACATTCTCTTTCTAATTGTTCTAAATTAAGATTTCTTGAAATGAATCATAACAATTTTAGTGGGAAGGTTGCAGTTGATTTTTCAAAAACTAAGAGATATTTTATTGATCCAATAGGCTATAACAATTCAATGCTGCGGACAAAAGCTGATCGACACCAGGAATTTATCGTTCTTTTACAAAACTGCACGAATATAGACATTGTACTTTTTCGTTGCAACCTTATAGGAGTGCTTCCCACCTCCATAGGTAACCTTTCTGATCAACTCAGCTTTCTAAGTTTAGGAGGCAATCAATTATTTGGAAGCATCCCTTCAAGTATAGGTAGTCTAGTTGGCTTGACTATTTTAAATTTAGAACGTAACCAATTCAAAGGAAAACTCCCTATACATTGGAAATCTTCAAAAAGATAACAATATCTAGTCTAATCTAGAAAATTCAATTTTTACGGGTAACTACTGCATCGGAGAACTTATCATAGTTAATTGAAGTTGATTTAGATTCAACTATTCGAAGTCAAATTCCATAAAGCCTTGGGAATTGTATAAACTCAATTTGTTAAAAACCTTGACAGACAATAGACTCAGTGGAAAACATACTCGCAAACTTCTTCTACTTCCATCATTAATCTTTTATTAAATACTTTCTCAAATAGCCTGTCTGGTTCAAATTCCATCGAGATTAAAGACTAAGATGTTGGTTGCGCTCGATTTTTCATTCAATAAATTTTAGGCCACCATTATTAGTAGCCTTGGTGAGTGTTATTAGCTTACAATGTTAAATCTATAGGTGGCAAATATTTAAGCATAATTACCCCATCTTCATTAAAGTCCTGAAGGATTGGAGGTTATGTTGTCCCAAAATATTTGTCAGGTAAATTCCACCATTTAGACAAATGGAATTTCCTCTAGATATTTGCACCGGTCTTTATGATTTTGGGGGTGAAAGTAACCCGTTGTTGGCTGTGGTTTGCAAATGCAACATATTTTTTGATTGGGGGAACAATAGGCTTTGTGGTGGTTTGGTTACACTTGAGTTACCGAGATGCAAGGAGATAGGTAGTAAGAAAAAAAGATTTCCTTTCTTTATATTAGTCATTGTGATTGCACCGACGTTGCTCATTGTATAAATTGTTAGTGTACTTTTGTGTAGACGAAACGCAATATCAACCAATTCAGCCTCAGAGAAGTGACGGTTCATGAAAGTTTCATACAATCAACTTCTCAAGGCTACTGATGGCTTTTCTATAGCAAATTTGATTGGAGAGTATCCTCGATTCTGATGATGACAAATATGTTACAATCAAAGTTCTAAATCTTGAAAATCGAGGAGCTCACAAAAGTTTTCTGTTGAAGATTATAACTTCATGTTCAAGTGTTGATTTTCAAGGCAACGATTTTAAAGCTTTGGTTTATGAGTTTATGCCCAATGGATAGTGTATGATTGGCTTCATTCACGTGTGCTAAATCTAAATCAACCTTCTTCAAAGAATAAATATTCTTAGAGACGTCGCAACAGCGCTTGATTATCTTCACAATCGCTGCCAAACAACGATTCGGGGGGTTTGTTTCACGGTGATTTGAAGTAGCAACATCTACTTGATGTCATATGGTGGATCTGTTAGAGACTTTTGTTTTAGCTCGACTATGGTACAGGATTAAATCAAAATAGCTCAACCGGGGTTAAAGGAACAATTGGTTATGCACCTCCACGTAGTATTCCATGATGCTTCCAGTAACTTGAAAATTGCAGTTTGGAAGTTAATTAATTGTTTTTAATTCGCAGAGTATGGTCTCGGGAGCAAGATGTCAAGTAATGGGGATGTCTACAGATTCTGGAATATTATTTATAGGTGTGACCGGGAAAAGGCAGTTGAGATGACATGTTCAACAGATGGTCTTAGCCTTCTTAATTTTGCTAATGTATTCCTGATCATGCGTTATTGCTGGTGATGAAATCGTGTTGATAATTAGTCGGAAGGAATGCAAGGAAAGTGGAAGAACTGTTTGGTTGCAAGTCTGAAGATCGAGTTATGCTTGTGGATTTCACCACCACAACTGATGAAGAATAAAATTTGTTGTCATTGAATTGTAGCATTATTATCGATGTGCTTCAAAACATAATAGGGTTTGAATGAGAAATCATGGGTTATGCCTTCTTATAAATAAACTATTTCTATGACCAAATTACCATGCAACTAATGCACTTTACCACGAGACGGGCTTGGGCTATTTATTTATCTCTAATACCCTTGAAGTTCGAGCGGCTCGAATTTGCTAAAGTCGGATGAAGACGTAAACATTAATAATCAGGGCCGGAAATTTGTATCGGGAGCTGGGCGACGGCTCAGGGATCAGACTTTGGGTGGCATCTCAAATTTTAGATTTATGTTACCATTAGATAGATGGAAATTATGAAGAAGCATATGTAACAACTAAGATTAATGAGTATGAACTATGATAGTTGAGGTGGAAGATGAGTTTGAGGAGAGAGAAGAATGTGAAGATAAAAAGTCACTGGTTAGTAGTTTACACACATGAGTAAGCGGGTAAGGGATTAAAAAGATTTTCTTCTATATTTTTTATAGTTAAAATATTTGGCTTGTTGACCAGCATCTTTTGAAAAGTCATAATTAAGTTAGTTGATATTTTGTTGATATAATTATACGAGTATTTTTTATTTTCATTTCTAATTCACTACAACTCTTTAGTTTATCAAATGTGCATTGTAATAAGATTTTTTAGCAGAGAATTGTAGTAAAACTCTTATTACTTTTTAAGGTTGATGACCTAAAAATGCATTTAATTTATCAATTTTTGTTATGCTGTGTAGTTATTTTTTTTTCTACTATTAAACAATAAACTTTTCAGAGATATTTGTGTAAATTTTAAAACCATTTATGTATAATGATCATTTTACTTTTTAAATTTTGAAAATAGTAGGGATAGAATCGTCACAAATTATATACAAAAATCAAAATTTAAAAGGTTTGTGTGTTAATAGAAAAAATGACTATACGAAACAAAAACATTGACAAGGTAGATTCATTTTCAAATAATTAACACTACTTTCTTAAACACGGCTTTTTTTACAAGTCTAAAAACACTATACTTTTTCGCAAGCGAGTATATTACTTTGTGTTTTTTTACAAGCTTGTGATTTGAAGTTTATCTTTATAACATTTTGTTGACGTAAGGATGAACTGTTTAACTTGACTAGGTTTCAAACCGCCGAAAAATAATCTATTTCTTGTTTATAAGGTGCATTTTTCGGCCAGTGCCCAGGGTAGCGAACACTGGCGGCACCTGTTAATATAAAGCTAACGAAAAGATAAAATTGTTGACGAAGAAATCCAACATCTATGGTAGCGAGACTTCATACGCCACTGCAACATATTTTGTATATCTTCTCTTCTTTGACCAATGCTATTAAACGGAAAAGGCAGGAAAGAAAAAGGAGAACCCTGCAGAATAATTTTTTAGAAATATGTAAAAGGAATAAAAAAGAGAAAAAATCCTGACTCTGCTTAATCATTCGCGCTTCGAATCATAAAACATAAGGAAAATCATTTTTATAAGCAAACCGTAAGCAACAACGATGGCTTGCGACATGTTGGTAAACATATATTAAGAAAAAGATCAAATTAAAAGGATAGGAAGATATGACGGCCATTAGGTTTTGATAATGAAGATGGAGAGATTTGACGGAAGAAAAAGATCAAAATTTAAAAGGATAGTAAAGGCTCATGACGGCCATTAGTTTTGATAACGAAGATGGACAGATTGACGGAATGGGCAAAGATGAAGGGTCTTGACGGAAATTATCCCGACTTAGGTTGATAATCTAACCCGCTCTAATACCATGTTGAACAATGATAAAACCCGTGGGTAATACTTTATTATCCACCACTATTTATAGATTACAAAAGTGACATAAATCTAACCCTAATAGACCCAAAGCCCACAGACCAGACTTGGGCCAACTTATTCACTAATACTCCCCCGCAGTCCGAGCGGCGAAATCGCGAAAGCTCAGACTGGAGCAGAAAACAAAATAAAACATTCAAACAAACAAACAATAAAACAATACGATTATGTGGATTTGTGACCTTAGCACAAATCACCAACAAAAATTGTTTGGATTTGTGACCTTAGCAAAAATCACCAACACAAATCACACGCGATTGACAAAACATAACTTTTGTTTAACATAAAAAAAAGAAATACCTACATATCATTAAAAAAATCCTACTTTATACTTGTAGCATTTGAGATGCGTAGCCGTGTCGTTTACAATAATTTCAAAAACTGTGCTACCCTATCTTTTTCCATAAGCATAAATCAAGCCTTCCTAGCCTTTTTGAAAGGCCATCTTTTGAGTGAATGTCTTCAAATTCACTGACGCGCCAAATATGTCTTTTAGATGATCCATACAGGCAACTAATGTATATATGTGTTGAGTTGTGAAGACTAATATAGGCCCCGATGTGTGTGGCGCAGATGGCACAACCCCAAGTAAATCCAGATTCAACGATAGCTCGGGTAGAGCAGATCACGCTGTTCACATAGAGTGGTACAGGTGGTCCAGCGACTCTTACAACATGATGCTTTATTTTTTTGTTATTTTGCGTTCTTGATCGTTGGTGGGGATGCCTATTGATATGTGGTTACTGGTTTGAGGGGAGGATTGTTGGATGCAAACCAATCCGAATCGATAGAATAAGTAAACTGAAGATGGGTTTCACACTTATAAATACCTCTCTCATTGTAATTGTAAACTTGGATCTGGGTGTGTGTGTATTGTACCCCGTGCAGTTTAGCACGTGTCGTGCAGTTGGCACGTGTCGTGAGCTAAGTTTAGACGGTAAAAGCGTGCAGTTTGCATGATCGTGCAGTTTTCACGAGCCTGAGCAGTTTAGCTTAGAGCTTAATAATATCTCTCTGGTTTGATCCCGTGGACTTCATGATATTACTAGTCGATAGGTACCACGTTATATCTTGTTTCAAATATCTTTACATTTACTTTCCGTATGCCTTGTTTGTATTCTTTATTTGTTCTGAGCGGTGTGTATGTGTTGAAGCTATAACGTATAGAGGTTTGTTCAGAGGTGTGCAGGTGCGATATACCTACCAAGGTGGTATCAGAGCCCGGGGCTACCGATAAAACAATGGCAGAAGAGAAGACGGTAAGTTAAAGGATCTGATAGTATGATGGTTATGATTTAGTTTTCTCTACGATGTAGATCGAGACTCTTATATATTAGAAGGAAGCTTTTTAGGAGCTTTGGCAAAGGCCAAAACTACAGAAATACTAAGCTAACATTCAAAAGGGATTCAAGATTTGATTATATGTTGAAAGATATCGTCCCGAAAAGACTCAGAGAAGATACGGATTATTTGGTTAAGTGCAAAGGACAAATAACAGTTCAGGGTCAGAGGGTCACGACAACAGCGGCAAGGTAGCAGAACAGACAAATGTGAAACATGGAAGATATGAGATTTAAAGTACATGCAGAATATCACGTGTTGGAATTGCACCATAAGGACATTTAAAATCAGTGTTCGAGCTTGTAGCCTCCATTGGGATCGGAGTTAAACATAACAGTGAGACTCAATGACGCATTGGTTTGTTGAGTTGAGGAATAGCTGTTGAGGTTGATCGTATTATGGATTCTGATATATCGTTCCATGCTACCTATTGCAAAGAAGAGTTAGAAAGGTTTAAGCTACGCTCTAGTAAGGTTTGTTTAGCAGATAACAAGACTCTTGACAATGCAGACGTTGGGGATATTGTCCTTAAAATTTCTTTTGGTACAAGTTGAACTCTGAAGGATGTTAGGTACATTCCAGTCCTAAAGAGAAGGTTAATCTCAGTTGGGCAGCTTGATGAGGAATGTTACCACGTAGGCTTCGGAGACCAGCAGTGGAAGGTTACTAAAGGTAGTTTGGTGGTAGCTCGTGGAGCAAATGTAGAAGCATGTATATGGTTGAGGTACACCCCGAAGGGATTGATGCAATTATTGATGGTAGTGGAGTGTAGCTATGTAGCACCAAGATCTTGGTGATATGAGCGGATTGTATGAACATGTTGCTTCTAAAGGACAACATTCCAGATGTACGAAGAAAGATATCACTTTGTAAGCCATTTGGTTAGGGGGAAGCAGAAAAAAGCATTCATTCCTTAATGTCAAAAAACGACAAGGAAATACAAAGTTGGAGAAAGTCATTCAGAAGGTATGGCCCTACATTTATTTGCATCAATCTGGAATCCGCTATATGATATGGTTTATCAAAGATGACAGTAGGAGTCGTGGTAGGTGTAATGCAAACCTTAAGGTGAAGTGTTTGAAGTTTGATAATGGTGGAGAGTAGTAGCTGACCGATTATGTTTTGTATCGAGAACGGGATTGTGATGCTGAAAATGGTCCCGAAAAGCACCTTTACAGTTTGGTGTTGTGAAAGATTGATCTGAACATTCAGACCAGAGAGAACGGGGCTTGTGTAGAGGGCTTCCGAAGTTGTTATAGTAGATTAGTTAGTACAGCCTACTTAATCCTACCGCATACCCTATGTTATGATAGGGTTGGTTATTCTAGAGGAGAACTGACGAGGGAGGAACTAGTCTCGACACTTGAAGGTATTTGGTTTGTGGACTCATTTGTTAAGTGAAAGATGTTTGCAGAGAAAGCCATGAAATGTACTTTCATAGGCAGCGGCTCAATAAAAAGATGATTACAACTTAAGGATCAACGGGGGGAAGGGGGCGGGAGTCACCACATTATCCGAAGCAGAGATATTACATTTGTGGACTCGATTTATGAAGCCAAGTCTGCGACAGATTCAGGTAGCTTAACAAAGCCATTACGGAAGAGTTAAGTGGTGTTAGTAGACATTCCATAAAACCTTACAGAAAATATTAGCATAGTTGCATAGCATAGGTTGAGTTCAGAAATCACTCAGAGCCTAGGTAGGAGCTCAGATACGAGTGAGGGGTTCGAAAACAGTGGGAGCTTCGAGGATAATGGAAGATTAGACCAAGAATACTCTGAATATAAAGCATCCTCCAAGGAGAAAGGCTCTGAGACTCCACAGTTACGAAGATCCACCAGAGAGTCCATGGCTCCGGTAAGGTACTCTCCATCAACAAACTATGCTACTGATAGAGATTATGGTGAAACAAGAGAGTCTATTCAGAAGCTTGGTAGCAAAGAAATTCGTACATTACAGTGGAAGAAGGATATTAATGAAGAGATGGTTTCACTTGAAAAGAACCAGGCTTGGTCCTTAGTCAGATTACCAGCAGGAAAGAAGGCATTACAAAGCAAGTGGGTGTTCAGGGTTAAAGAAGAGCAGGTTGGCAAGAAAAGGTACAATGCTAGATTTGTAGTTAAGGGTTTCTAACAAAAACAAGGGGTAGACTACAATGAGATCTTCTCTCCAGTTGTGAAGATGACTACAATCAGGTTAGTCTTGACTATTGTAGCCACAGAGAACTTGCATCTAGAGCAATTAGATGTCAAGACAGTCTTCTTACATGGTGACCTTGATGAAGACGTCTACATGGCACAACCAAAGGGTTTTCAGTCAGCTAGGAAAGAAGAAAATCTCGTGTGTAAATTAAAGAAAAGTCTGTATGGATTAAAGCAAGCATCAAGACAACGGTACTTGAAATTTGACAGTTTTATGCAGAGGGCAGGGTATAAGAGACATGCTATGGATCATTGTTGCTATTTAAAGAAAGTTGGCTCGTCCTCAATTATATTATTGTTATATGCTGATGACATGTTAGTAGCAGGCTCCGACCTGGCAGAAATCAAGAAGCTCAAGAGACATTTGTCTCAAGAATTCGAGATGAAGGATTTAGGTCCCGCAAAGCAGATTCTAGGCAAGAGGATCATCAGAGATAGAACGAAGGGTACTCTAAGGCTATCCCAAGAGAAATACATAGGAAAGGTTTTAGAGAAGTTTAATATAAAGGATGCAAAGGCTAGATGTCAGCCTTTGGGAGACCATTTTAAGCTCAGTAAGAAACAAGCACCTAAGACGGAGGCTTCAAGACGAATAATGGCTAAGGTTCCTTATGCTTCAGTAGTTGGCAGTGTGATGTACGATATGGTGTGTACAAGGCCAGATATAGCTCATGCAGCGGGAGTTGTTAGCAGATTCATGTCTAACCCAGGAATAGAGTATTGGGAAGCTGTCAAGTGGCTGTTACGCTACTTGAAAGGTACATAGAAGGCTACGCTCTGTTTCGGTAGAAAAGAGGTTGTCTTAGAAGGATTCTCCAATTCAGACTATGGAGGTTGCTTAGATTCGGGCAAGAGTACTACGGGTTATGTTTTCACAGTGGGTGGTATAGCAGTTAGGTGGATGTCTAGAATTCAGAAGTGTGTCGCTATGTCAACTACAGAAGCCGAGTATATGGCTATTACAGAGGCTGACAAAGAGTTGGTATGGTTGAAGAATTTTCTTAAAGAGTTAGACAGAGCCCAAACAGAGTGTCGTCTGTTTTGTGATAACCAAAGTGCTATTAATCTCGCGAAGAATCTAATGTTTCACGGAGGAATGAAACACATCAAGATAAGATATCACTATATCCGAGAATTGGTAAGTGAAGGGACGTTATCTTTGAAGAAAATTCTTGGAGAAAAGAACCCTGCAGATATGCTCACCAAGGTGGTGACGACAGAGAAGTTGAAGCTTTGCGCAGCTTCAATTGGCCTTCGAGATAACTGATGAACGGAGGTTGGTGTCTTACCAAAGAGAGGGGTTATTCCTAGTTTGATGATGTTAGTTCAGGATACCTTGTATCGAAAGTATCCTAGCCTTATGTTTGGTTAGTGCAGCGTGTTCTGTATGTTCGGCGGTACATGAAGGTTAGAGCAGTAGCATTGTTAAAGGGAAGGTGGTTTGAAGTTTACAGAGATTACTTAAGACGAAGAGTAGTGAAGTGATCAGCCTTCAAGTGGAAGATTGTTGAGTTGTGAAGGATTATATCCCACATCGGTAGAATGAGTAAAGTGGATTAGGGTCTCACACCTATAAATGTCCCCTCATTGTAATTGTAAACTTGTATCTCTTGTGTGTGTGCGTACCAAAATAATAAAATCTCTCTGGTTCGACCCCGTGGACTGCTACGAATATCATAGTCTTAGATACCACGTTATATCTCGTGTTCTTTACTTTCCGCAAGCGTTGTTTGTATTCTTTGTTTGTTCGAGCGGTGTGTGCAGGAGCTATATACCGTACAGAGGTCTGTACTAAGGTGTGTACATGTGCGATATACCCTAACAATATATGTATTGCTTTTAAGAGTTCTATGCAGTTGCATGCTTCTGTTTTAAAATATTGCAGGAATATTCTACATGATCAGATACTTCTTCTGAAACACTACATACCAACGAGGCATTCTCTTTCTTCTTGGAGGCCTTAAGCGAAAATTTGAAATGAAGCACTTTTGATTAAATTGATTAAAAATATTAAGGATTTGTCAAAAAATAGTCATAACATAAACTACAATACTAAATTTACACCATGATAAGCAAAATGTGTATAACATGATCTAGGTTTTTTTGTGACAACTATTAGCGACCGTTAGAGTTTCTATAACGTCTTAGTCTAAAATTACTTGTGTTAAGTTCATTTCATACTAGTCGGGGCATTTTGTGCTTAGATTTCCATTTTTAAAAACCCTTGTTTACTAACCTTCGGCCTACGATTCTAGTTTGACGTCTTTAACGGTCAACGATAAATAATTGACTTGAACATTGCTCATTAGACATTACACGATAAGCTACATTTTACTCATTTACCTTTTCAATTATACCTTATTTAACTTATACATACACTTTTACAACTTAATTACCAAATAAATACACACAATTTAAATAAAAAATTTGTTTTCCCTCCTCCCTTGAAAACCCAAAAATTCCACCTCCCCCTTAACCAATGGGATGACTTGCTTCCATTCACACTTTTACAGAACCAAGGAAAAACCATGAGTACTCTTGTCCACACTTAATCATACCATTTTCACACACGCACACACAAAATTCTCTCTCAAATTATGTCTTCTTCTCTTCTCCCGCTTGTGATATTCGGCAGCCACACCACCCAGAACCACCATCAACACCTCAAAATTCCTTACAAGAACGAGCTTAAACATCTAAATACCTCAAACCCTTGTATACACAAGTAACCATCAAGAATCCACCAAAAGAACTCCATAAAGATACTCAAGAAACTCAGCCACTAAGTCATATCCACCATCTTAAGATGAAGATTTTAAAGGTAAAACACGGGTGCAAGACGACTTGTATCTATCTTGCACCGAAAAGCTCTAAAAATAATCTTTTTGCACTTTCTTTTGTTTTCAGTTTTAAGGGACATATGCATAAATGAACTTCTGAGTTTAAGTCTTATTAGGACTCTAAAAAGGTTATAAGAATGAGTTATGTACATGGTTGGGTCATTTTTGGGAGATTTGTTAAGGTAAAAGCTAATGTGTTAATATGAACTTAAACCAAAGATTGTTTAGAATTTTTGGTTGACTTTAAATTGGTGTAACTTACTCATAACTTGTCCCCATCGCTGGTTCTTTGTTCCTACATGAAGGTCTTGAGTTAGCTTTCAAATACCATAGGCCTAATGCCTAAAAATGAGTTTAGGTCAGTTAAAAGATCTTTGTAAAATAAGTGTGTAAATCTGCCCTTTTTTGGCAGATTACTAGGTCAACTTTAAAAATTTATTAGTCGGCCATACTCTAATATTTTTCTTTGTTTCCACCTCTCAAAGTTAGTTAAGTTTTATCTTTAAAGTTAAGGTGGTCTTAAATAAAGAGTCTAACTTTTGAACCCTCATTTCATCATTTTAAAACAAAAGGTCAAACTAACCAAATTTCATATTTGTACTTGTGTTTTGTTTTGGGTATAACTAAAGCATGCATGCATGTTAAGGCTTGAAAATGATTGTGGAATTAGTTATACATGTTTTTCTTATATGGCCAGCCTCCTACTCTGCATATTCCTTATATGGCCAAAGACACTAAGGTAGAATTGGTGGACATGATTCTACAGGTTAGGGAGAAAACCATTGATATGCTCAAGTTCAATCTCACTAAAGCTCAAGATAGAATGAAAGTTCAAGCAGATAAGCAAAGGTATGAAAGTGAGTTCTTAGTAGGTGATTGGGTTTATCTTAAACTGCAACCTTATAGACAACTCACAGTAAGGAAATGAAGACATCACAAGCTAGGGGGTTTTTCCTTAATGTGATGCTCAAGGATTATTAGTTGCGGAACCAGTAAAGTTGTTGAATAGAAAGATTGTCAAGCAACAAAATAGAATGGGGGTGTTTGGCTTAATTCAATGGAGCAATGGCAATGATGAAGATGTCACTTGGGAAGATTTTGCTGACTTGACTAAGAGATTTCATGCTTTTGTGTTAGATCTTTGAGGACAAGGATCTTTGGAAGGGAGATGAATTGTTATATACATTCACTAGTCAACTATGAAGAACATGGGCAGTACAAACTCACAACAAACTCCCTAACAACTTTTCCCGCCCATTTTATTCAAACTCAATTTACCTATAAATAGCATTTTACTTTCATTTTGTTATTTACCACTTTGATTGTAATTGAAATGTGTTTAATCACATATCAATTTTCCTTATTAAAACAAGCTTAAATGACCAAAAACAAATAGAAAATACATTGTATTTGTCTGTTTTGTTAATTGTGTTGTGCAGGTAACGGATATTCAAATAAATGAAAAAAATAAAGCCAAAAAGGACAAAACCAAGCACGAGATTGGAAGAGTGTGAGAAAACGAAGTCGATGACTCATTTATTTCTATGGGCTAACCTAGACCCATTTATTGGACCGGGTTCAATTTACTAAGTCTATGAAAAAAATGTATAAGCCTAAAAGTCTAAAATTCTAAATCCTATCCAAGTCGAATTTATATCCAGTCCAAGCCCAAATAAAATCCCAAACCACAAAGCCTGGATCCAAGTTAAAGTAATAACGCGCTCGAATGTACTATTCATCATCTCTTTCACTAAAACGAGTAAACAGGGTTTACCCACTCCCTCCACACACGAATCCATCTAGAAGGCCAACGTGGAACCTCTAACATCATACCTAGGCCACGCTGGCGATCCTGAGGTATCCTATTGGTTGAAAATATGTGGAGGCAATCTAAGGGCTCAAATGGATGGATTTGGAGTTTCTTAGCAATCAAGGGACGAGATTAGAGCTTTTGGGACGCTCCTCATGGCCTAGAACCTTCCTCATCAGCTATAAATAGAGGCTGGAAATCACATAGTTATCAAGTAGTGTAGGAGTAGTGTAGTTTAGCTTAATTTTCTAGCTTATTGTATTTTCCTTTTTGTAATTTACTTTCAAAGCTTGTAACCTTTTTATAATTAATAAAAGTTTCAGTTTCATTTAAATTGTGTTTTGAACTCTGATTTTACTTTTAAGCAAATTCGTTTAAATTGTGTTAAGATGTGACTAAATAAGCTCAATAAGCTCTCACTACTCTATAAGCTATTACTTATTCAGTTAAGCTTCCTTAAAGCTTAACTGAATAATCCTTTCACCTAAATCATCTCAAAAATCATTATATGCTTAAGTGTGGATGATAAGCCAGAAATGGATGGGCTTATGGGACTCTACCAGCTTATGAAAATAAGTTGGAGCTTGTAGATTAGCTCTTAAGAGCAGTTTGAGTCCTTTGGTTTCTTCCAAATCTATAAATGATGGTCTGGTTTTTTATTTTACAATAACCGAAAAGTTCGGTTCCGTTTCTATTCCTACATCCAACATGTAATCTGCTTACATAATCTCACAAATCGATCTATTATATAAACGTTTTCAACGGTTTCTTAAGGCCTCGTGAATTAAATGTATTTTTTTAAGTTGCTCTTAGATTATTTTACTCTTTTCCAAACTGATATACTCTCAAATTTATATACCCTAAAAGTTTAAATATCTTTTATAGCGTTTCAATCATTTATATGTATCGTAAGTTAGCATTACTATTTTCTATTTACGAGGCTAACATATATTTTTTTTATGTAATACCACAAATCGATCTCTTATAAAAACACTATCAACGGTTTCTTAAGGCCCCGTGAATTTCACGGGTCAATAAACTAGTTAAGTTTAAATACTAGTTTTCATAAGTTTAAAATAAGTTTAGTTAAGTTTTGTAGTTTGATTTATCATATCTTAAGTCTGCTAGTTTCAAAGGAATTTCAAACTGCTTATTTGAGTGATTCCTTTTAAAGTGTGGTTTTAATGCTCAAATTTGGTTGCAATGGCATCAATTTACATCTGTCTTGAGTTGTTTTACCTTGGGTTAGCCTTTTAAACATTTTAGTCCAGAATCAGTCTAGTTAGTTAGTTAGATGGTTGTTCTTAAGAGTCTAGATTTGCAGATCATTTGTGGTTAGATTTTAGCTATTCTTTGGTTAATTTTGATTACATTTAGCTTATTGTAGTATAAGTTCAATTTGTTTTGAGTTTTCAGTTGGTCAATTTAGTTTATGAGTTTTAATTTTAAGCAACAAGTAGTCATTTATTTTCAAAAAGCAAAAAAAAAATAAAGTAAAGTAAACTGTCATTTTCAACTTTCTTTTCTAGCCTATTACTTTAACCAATTTGCTGTGTAAGTTGAGTCTATACCTTTATCTGTTTTCATCTTTAACTTATGCCTAGTGCTTATTAGTTCTCAATTTAGCTTAAAAGTTTGTCAAAAGACCTTTAAGTCCCTTTTTGTGTCAAACTGTCTCAAATGGTTTAGTTATTTATCAGCTATTGTGTTAGCTAATTTCTAGTCTTAATTGCTTATTGAGTCTAGGTATAGGTCTTTTTCAGCTTATTGTCTTTTTCATAGCTTATTGAGTTCTTAAAGAGCTTAACAGTCTTAACTTCATGAGAAATGGTCTTAACTAGCTAAACTGTCACTTTTGATTGTTCTTTTTTTAGCTTATTGATAAGTTCTGGCAAAAAGTCTTTTATTAAAGTTTCTTATTTTTGCTTATTCTTTAGCTGTTTTAAAAAGAAAATAAAAAAAATATTTTTCAAAAAGGGACAGTCACAGGACTCGAACCTGTGACCTCCCCTTCACCACACATACACCTTAACACTGCGCCCTTAGGACTTTTTCAGTATACCTTTGCAACATTTATCACTTATACTCAGTTTAGAATTTAGCTTATTCAGCTTATTGATTTTTCCTAGCTTGTTGGTAAAAGCTTTTTCATTCGTTTTTCTTTGTAAACCTCAAAAATAGTGTCTAGTATTTTTAAAAATTTTCTCAAATTTTTAGGATTAAGTTTAGTAATTTTAGTTTACTTTTTAGTCTTATTTAGTTTTAAAAATAGTTTTAATTCGTTTAAAAAATTATGAAAAATATATTTTTTGTCATTTAAAAAATAGTTTTATGCATTTTAGTTTAAGAAATTTGCATTTTGAGTTTTAAGAGTTTTATTTTGTCTTATTTGGTTAATTAGTTTGTTTTAAATTGTTAATTGCTTTAAATGTTGTTAGGATTTTTAAATTGCCTTTATTCCTAGATTAGCGTGCCTTTATATGCTTTCCCTTTGCGTTATTAGATTTAGAATTCAAAATCCAAAATATCGAATATTCAAGCACGCGATCACGAACCGAAACAAGATTTTCAATATTCACGCTTCGTTGGGAAAACGACTCGGGAACGATTTGAACTTTATCCTTTCCTAAGGGTAATTTTCTCATCAAATACTTTCCGGAAATATATTTCATTAGTAATTAGCTTATTACTCTTTCACAAGAGTCATTTGCCGATTTACTTTTAATATATATACTATAATTGAAACGAATCAATTTTTGGCGCCGCTGCCGGGGAAGTGTGAAACGATTATCGCGTTGAAGTTTGAAGATTAGTGCATTGAAGACCCTTCCCCGTGAAGTTATCGTTTTTTGTGAATATAAATTTTACATTTCTTTATTATTTTTCATTTTCTTTTATATAAAACTATAAAATACAAAAATATTTTATTTTTCTCGATTTATTTTTGTGGATTTATTAAAACACCAAAAATACTTTTCCTAAAGTATTTAAAATACCAAAAAAATTAAAAAACAACAAAAGAAACCGTGTTGTCAATTGTTAAATCGGCTCACCTTTAGATTAACAAACTATAAGAGAGGTATAAGGAGGGTTGATCCTACGAACTTCGACCCGAAAGGAGAAGGTTTTTAAAACGCTTCGCGCTTACCCTCCTATTTGTTTAATTCTTATGTCTTCGTTCAATCAACATGGTTGCTATGGGTGTGGAGGTCCGTTAGATGGTTTACTTTGTCGACGGTGTACTTGCGAGTGGTGTGGAAATAATCTTAGAAATGGATTTTGCTCGTTTTGCGCTTCAAGAGCTGGAAATTCATTCGTTTATGATCCAAATCCAAATTCTTTCAATGATCCTCCAAACGTTTTCAACCACCCTCCACACCCCTAGACATACTCGTGTGAGTTATGTGGGAACGATTCTCACTATGGGTTTGATTGTTCACCACAAGTACCGCTTGTCTATGAGCAGGAATCGTGCTACAATCAAAACTTTGGTGATAATTATTTTCCACAAAATTCACCGAGTTTTTCTCAGCAATATATTTTCTGTGAGTACTGTAGGGGTCCTCATGAGAGCTTTCAGTGTCAACCGAGGAATCAAAACTTCTATGAGCCTAATCTGTGCTATAATTCTAACTCTTCTGGTTTTGACTAACCCCCGCAGTATTCCATCGATCATCAGCCTCAGAGTATTCAAGAAGACTTTAATCAGCAGAGGATGAATGATGTGCATAATGAATGGATAAATAATGAAATGATTGAGTCAAGGAATGAACTTCTTAAAACTATGCAATCCTTGGGTGAAATGTTACGAGAGCAGGTGGCTAATCTTAGTACTCATACTCCCGAGCCTTCGCGGCATTTCAATTCTATTTGCTATGATGACGATGATGACGATGATGAGGAGGAGAGAACTATTCCTTTGAATAAAATTATTTCTCAACTTCCTCCGTCTATTGCAATCACACCCATCTTACTGACTATGAAGCCCAAAGACTCTCCCATCATGGGGGATGAGAATCTTAGCACTATTCCCGAAAAGAAATCAGACGAAGTAGTTAAGTCTAGTGTTGAGGACCTTGTCCCAATCCTAAGTGAGTCCGAGGATACGTCCAACAATGGCAGTGAGTGTGATTTGCCTTTTTGTGTTAATTCTGTGACTTTCTCTAATCCTCTCTTCGATGCTAATGATGATTTTACCTCTAGTGATGATGATTCACTTCCTGAGGAGGATGTTCTAGAGGAAAATTTTAAAATTTATTCGAACTCTCTTTTTGAATTTGATAAAGAGTACATCTCTAGTGACATAAATCCTCTTTATAATAAGGTGTTAGAGGACATCGAGAACAAGGACTCTTATGTTTCTAACCTTGATGAGTCAGCTTTACTAGTCACACCTCTTTCTGATGCTAATGAGGATGAGTGTTTCGACCCAGGAGGCGATATTGATGAGATTGATTCTTTTCTAGATATTGATGTTTCTACGGATATTTAGGACGGTTATCATGATTCGGAGGGAGACATAATCTATCTTGAGTGTTTGCTTACTAATGATACTACCCATAATCTTCCTCCTGAGGTGTTTTTAGATCATGACCCAAAAAGCTTAAATGATGAACCTAATATTGATGATTTAAAGATTAAGGAAAATGTGAGGTTTACTTTTGAGGATCGCCATTATTTTTCCCTCACATTTGTTATCAAAATCTTTATTCCTTTTCTTACATATCTTGTGAATTCTCTTATTCCTCTCTCCTCCGGGAGTGAGGACACCATTTTTGACCCCGGTATCTCCGGTTATAGTTTCTATTCCTTAGAGCCGGTGGCATATGAAAGTCTGATGATGATTTTTCTATTTTTCTGTTTCTGCCCCAAGGACAAAGGAATTCGGGGTGAGTCAAGCTAGAGACTCGCACAAAAACAAGCGCTTCTCGGGAGGCAACCCGTGTTTCTATCTTCTTTTTCTATTTTCTAATAAGTGTGACGTGAGGAGGCTCGCCTCTTCCTTTCTCGTGTTTCGTGACTTGTGTTTTATAATTAGGATTGCCCCGGATTATGAAGACTCTCGTGCTCATGGTTTTGTCCATCGTTCATTCGAGCTTCAATCCTTAGCATGCTTATATATGGGAATCTGATATCCTAGATCTTATTGACTAACGTTTATCTATTAGCATAATTAATAAACGGCTTTAGATTTACGTAGAGACCCCTTTAAACATTGAGGACAATGTTTAGTTCTAGTATGAGGGTATCTATCGATTTGATCTTACTTGCATTTGCTTTGTCTTCACGTAACCCCGTTTTGCCACCAAAATACCAAAAATATTTGATTTTATGCAAAAATTAAAAAAAATTCAAAAATAAAATAAGTGTTTTGACACGAAATTTTGACTTTTCGATGGTGAGAATAAGAATAAATTTTGACTTGATCGAGCATGTTGCGCTCTATCTTGCCCCTTAACCTATATGAATTAAAGCTTTTGCTAGTCTTTTATACAAGAAGCTTTAAAACGCGAATTCTAGCTTGAAAAAGCCAAGAGTTTGCAAGTTTCCATAATAGACTTTAAATATGCAAAGTTTGATTTTATTAGACTAAGCATTCACGGATCTTTTTATTAAAGATTTTACATTTGCGAAGAACGAAAAATGATAGAGTTGAATATAAGTTGGATGCTAAGCGTGGAGTAGTTGGATCTCTTTAGAGCTCATAGAGGTTAATTGTGGCTTTTTCTCCCACTAGCTTAATAAACGTTATATAATTGTTAAATAAATAAAGTTACTTTGGTTTTTGCGATTCTTAGTTTAAATTCCTGACGGCTCGCTACTGTTGTCTAGGTAGTTAAAAGACCACAGGACTTGAAATTTGGCTATAATAATAATAATGTAATAAACTGAAGCCGAAATAAGACCACTGGACCATGGTCGGCTCGCATACCGATGTGGCAGTTGTTTTCAAAAAAGGTAAGGATCTCGTGGTCGAAATAAGACTCCCTAGACCTATGTTCGGCTCGCATTCCGATGTGCAGTTGTTTAAAGGACCGGGGGATAATAATGTTGCAATAATAATAATAATAATAATAATAATAATAATAATAAAGCTAAATTTCGACTCCAGGGTTATCTAAATAAAGCCTTCGTCTCTGGACTCGTAGTTGAGTTGTTTCGGATGAAATAAAAAGGATAACCCTTATTCATTGCGAATTTAGAACCTTAATGTGGATCATATTCTCATCATATCGTTCTCTTTAGGAAAGGATTTCAAACTAATTATGGTCTAAACCGGGTTTACTTTATATGAATAAGGACATAATTAATTTGTCACCAATAATAAAAATAAAATCCTTAGAGGATTTAAGAATAAGGGAGCGGAAAGTAGCTATGCGTACACAATTTGTATTTATGAGTAGTGTTGCATTTAACTTGTATTTAGCATCTTGATTTCATTTTTAAGCTTTGGTTTTTGGGGGAGGGTTGAAAAATCGAGGACGATGAATTTATCCTTAAGGACACTATTTATAAGTGTTTCTTGTTCCGTGATCCTAAAAGTTATAATTAAATAATGAAAGTCAATCATGCAGTTTTCATTTTAAAAATAATAATAATAATAATAATAATAAATATATACATAAAAAGAAATGGTAAAACGGGGCGTTTCAAAACTAATGATTTCTCAATCTCCTTAGCTACTTTTCAAGGTATTTAGTCTAAGGGGGTTGAAATTTTTGGTTTTCTATGCGTGTATTTATATCATTGCGTAAGGACACGGCAATAGCGTAGTATGGGGGATTTTTGATATGTGTTTAATCACATATCAATTTTCCTTATTAAAACAAGCTTAAATGACCAAAAACAAATAGAAAATACATTGTATTTGTCTGTTTGGTAAATTGTGTTGTGCAGGTAACGGATATTTAAATAAAGGACAAAAATAAAGCCAAAAAGGACCAAACCAATCACGAGATTCGAAGAGTGTGAGAAAACGAAGCCAATGACTCATTTATTTCTATGGGCTAACCTGGACCCATTTATTGGACTGGGTTCAATTTACTAAGTCCATGAAAAAAATGAATAAGCCATAGTCCAAGCCATATAAAAAATCTAAAATCCAATCCATACAGTCCCAAGCCCAAGTTATAAGCCCAAGTCCAAATCCCGATCCAAGTCAAAGTAATAACGCGCTCAAATGTACTGTTCATCATCTCTTTCACTCCAACGAGTAAACAGGGTTTACCCACTCCCTTCACACACAAATCCATCTAGAAGGCCAACGTGGCACCTCTGACATCATACACAGGCCACGCTGGCGATCCTGAGGTATCCTATTGGTTGAAAATATGTGGAGGCAATCTAAGGGCTCAAATGGATGGATTTAGAGTTTGTTAGCAATCAAGGGACGAGATTAGAGCTTTTGGGATGCTCCTCATGGCCTAGAACCTTCCTCATCAGCTATAAATAGAGGCTGGAAATCACACAGTTATCAAGTAGTGTAGTTTAGCTTAATTTTCCAGCTTATTGTATTTTCCTTTTTGTAATTTACTTTCAAAGCTTGTAACCTCTTTATAATTAATAAAAGTTTCAGCTTCATTTAAATTGTGTTTTGAACTCTGATTTTACTTTTAAGCAAATTTGTTTAAATTGTGTTAAGATGTGACTAAATAAGCTCAATAAGCTCTCACTACTCTATAAGCTATTACTTATTCAGTTAAGCTTCCTTAAAGCTTAACTGAATAAGCCTTTCACCTAAATCATCTCAAAAATCATTATATGCTTAAGTGTCGATGATAAGCCAGAAATAGATGGGCTTATGGGACTATACCAGCTTATGAAAATAAGCTGGAGCTTGTAGATTAGCTCGTAAGAGCAGTTTGAGTCCTTGTTTTGAGCAAAGGACATGGTATGTTCATTTTTTTCTATTTTACTTAATTTCTGTCTTAGCTTATTAATCTACTTTATCTTTGCTTATTGTTGCTTAAATGTGTTCATTATGCTTAATAGTAGCTTATTATGCCAGTGTGTAGCTTAAAATTAGTTTAATTTTAGTTTTAAATCAAACTGCTCATTTGATAGTTAAAACTGCTCATTAGTTTAGCTTATGGTAGAGTGCTTATTCTTCTTAGGATTTTGCTTATTTGTCTTCAATAATCATAGTACTTCATCTGTTTTTTTTCTTAAATCAAGGCTTATTTAGATCTGTTTTTGTTTAAAATTGGAGTTACATGTTTTAAAGGTGTATGGAACACAAGGCAATTGAAGATGAGTGCAGTCTGATTTAGGTGATCAAACTAATGTTCATAAGCTCTTATTATGTTTAAAAAAACAAGTTTTTCATAAGCTCATAATAGATATTATATAGTTTTGTAGTATGTTTCATCTAAAATCCAAGTCTGCTAGTCTATTGTTCTTTTAAACTGCTTATTTGATTAACTTAGTAAAAGTCTGCTAGAAGTATGTTTTTTATGCTCCAATTTGGTTTCTAATGCTTCAAGGTGCATCTGTTTTTAGTTAGTAGACCTTGGAAAAACCTTTTGAGAACTTTAGACTAAAATCAGTCAAGTATGCTAGTAAGTCCAAAATCAGTCTAGTTAGTTAGTTAGATGGTTGTTCTTAAGAGTCTAGATTTGTAGATCATTTGTGGTTAAATTTTAGTTGTTCTTTGGTTAATTTTGATTACATTTAGCTTATTGTAGTATAAGTTCAATCTGCTTTGAGTTTTCAGTTGGTCAATTTAGTTTATGAGTCTTAATTTTAAGCAGCAAGTAGTCATTTATTTTCAAAAAGAAAAAAAATAAAGTAAAGTAAAGTGTCATTTTCAACTTTCTTTTCTAGCCTATTACTTTAACCAATTTGCTTAATTTCATCTTATTTTTGTAAGTTGAGTCTAGTCCTTTATCTGTTTTCATCTTTTAGCTTATGCCTAGTGTTTATTAGTTCTCAATTTAGCTTAAAAGTTTGTCAAAAGACCTTTAAGTCCCTTTTTGTGTCAAACTGTCTCAAATGGTTTAGTTGTTTATCAACTTATTGTATTAGCTTATTTCTAGTCTTAAGTGCTTATTGAGTCTAGCTTTAGGTCTTTTTCAGCTTATTGTCTTTTTCATAGCTTATTGAGTCCTTAAAGAGCTTAACAGTCTTAACTTCATGAGAAATGGTCTTAACTAGCTAAATTGTCACTTTTGATTTTTCTTTTTTTAGCTTATTAATAAGTTCTGGCAAAAAGTCTTTTATTAAAGTTTCTTATTTTTGCTTATTCTTTAGCTGTTTTAAAAAGAAAATAAAAAAATGTTATTCAGCTTATTGATTTTACCTAGCTTATTGGTAAAAGCTTTTTCATCCGTTTTTCTTTGTAAACCTCAAAAATAGTGTCTAGTATTTTTAGAAATTTTCTCAAATTTTTAGGATTAAGTTTAGTAATTTTAGTTTAATTTTTAGTCTTATTTAGTTTTAAAAATAGTTTTAATTAGTTTAAAAATTTATGAAATTTTTTTTTCTGTCATTTAAAAAATAGTTTTATGCATTTTAGTTTAAGAAATTTGCATTTTGAGTTTTAAGAATTTTATTTTGTCTTATTTGGTTAATTAGTTTGTTTTAAATTGTTAATTGCTTTAAATGTCGTTAGGATTTTTAAATTGCCTT
>BQNB010009512.1:0-27013 GCA_026074375.1 Tanacetum coccineum | reverse complement strand
TCTACCAGTACTAACTATTACACTAGCAGAATTAACTACAATACTAACAGAATTAAATATGTTATACAAAATTCCTAACAATGTGCCACGGTTCCAAATTGTAATAGTTTGGACAACGCACCCCGCGGATCCTCATACTTACAAGGACCAAACCGGTTACGAACACTCTTCAAAAACCCGTCCCAATCGGTAATCAAATTATTGTGTGACGTCCACCGGAACCATTCGACGGTGCCCCCTTCCAGATTAAAAGCAACCATACGTAATCGTTGATCCATCAGAGTAGATAAAAGTGTGAAGTACTCGGTGATGGAAAAAATCCAACGATCCGGATCGGTCCCCGAAAACATGGCCATGCCGAGCCTCATGGAGCGTGGGATTGGTGACGCAGTCTCATCATCACAGCCATTATGCCTGACCTAAATTAACCCTTTAGTCGCTTGTAAATCGGCTTGCAACGCCGCCATCTATGCTTGAAACGCATACGATTGCTTCCTGATTAATAACATGATTTCCTCCAATTCTGACATAGCAATGAAAGATTTTTTTTATGAATAGCTTTTGATGAATAGTAACTAATTAACATTAACCAATGAATAGTAACTCCGATGAACAGTACTCGGTGAATAGTAACTCCGATGAACAGTAACTTTTTTTTGAAACCTTAAATCGGAAGCCCTCTCAACGAGAGCTCTCAATGAAAGCACCAGTTGATACGACCCTGTTAGGGGTTGTATCGGGATAGGGCACCACTTCAAGCGTGTGCGAGCTCCTTAAGAAAATAGAGAAGAAGAAGAGATATTTTATCTTTAACTTTATTGATTGATTATAATGAAAGTGTACAAAGACTATTTATAATAGCTAAATGGGCCATGGGCCTATTATGGGCTATTATGACCTTTGACTTTTGACTACAAGATAAAGATAAACATTGACTTTTGACTTTCCTAACACAAGTTATTGACTTTCCTAAATAAACATGAAAACATTCCTAAATAATGACACTTAAATAAGGATAGATCATATGACATTATCTTTATGTCATACGGGCTTGGACTTCTTCGTCTGAGGTCGTTTGGACCGTTCGTCCTCCTACAACCCCTAACAAGGTCGTATCAGTCTGCTTCCGGAATACCTCATACAAATGTATGTGTGAGTGGAAATGTACTCAAATAATGTGAATGTGAGAAATCATGGCAACGGAACATGCATAAGCAAAAGACGCATTTGAGGATAAGAAATGAAAGCAAATAACAGAAAATGATCATATTGCAGCTTGTTATATTAGGTGTGGAGAGTAAACGTGTTGTCCCTGACTGGATGTTAAGATTAGCTAATGATAGAGTAGCTTGGGACAAATATCCTTGGGGTTCATATGTGTGGCCAACATTGTACTCCCAACTTAGGAATGCAAACGTCAAACGTTGGTCGCCCTTGTATGTCGATGAGCCTACAGATGAAGATGATGCGAAAAAGTATTCAATCTTTGGATATACTTGGGCATTCAAGGTATGTCAAAAATAAGTTTATAATTTTTAATTGGCCATTTAAGTTATATGTATAATGTAAAATAATTGAAACAATGTGTTTTTTAGCCCTTGGTGGAGTCTTACCGAGTAACTGCGATTAGGTATTTTGATCGTTACAATCGGTATCCTAGAGTTGCTGCTTGGAGTAAGAAAAAGGGAAGGTTTTTGGGACCAATGGTTATTCCTTTTTTTGAAGTGAGTTTTATTTAGTTTAATAGTTTATTAAGTTGATTATGTAATTTATTTAATAATTAATTTCCTTTTTTTAAAAAGGGAAATATGCCTGCTGCGAGATTGACACCAGACGATAATGAGGCTCGATCGGACTGGTGGATTTCTAGTAGGGCATACTTTGACGGCTTTATTGGTCAAGTTGAACGAGTACCGTTTGATTTAAGCCGTCAAAATATGTATGAAATTCCATCCGATATTTACCGAGAGTTCGATGAACAAAAAAGAGAAATTGAACGAAATAAAAAAGAAGTTGATAACATTAAGGAAGAAATGCGTAAATTTAGGGAGGAAATGAATGTTCAGCCGGTGCGACAAGAGAATAAAGAACCGATTATTGCTGATCAACATTATGGGTTGAGCGATTTTAGTCAATTCCAAAGCATGCAGGTATAATTTTTGTACATTTAATATAAGGCTTTGTAAGTAGATAATATAATTTTGTATTTATGGGTGTTCACAGGGTGGTCCGTCTTCATTCCAGGGACATGTAAATAGCTCATATTTTCAATTATGGGGTACGCACCGAATTTCCATACCCCATGCCGTCCAACTGGTCATTGTTGGCACAGATAGATGTCGGTGAGTCGGCCACTCAGTATTGGCAAGGTACTCGTCGCCGTTGTTCTTACTTTCGTTTGGTTCGGGTGCCATCTTCTATGGTAGGCCAAAAATTGCAAACACTGTTGAGACGCATGTTGATGTTGATGGCTATTTTGGATAGGTAAGCTTTTTTATTTTTATATACGAATATGATTATATGGTAAAAACCATCATGATGTAATAAAAATTTTTATTAATTGTTGTTTTTAAGCATCTTCTCCGAATCGAGAAAAACGGAAACGTTTCCTAGCAAGTATAAATGACTCCATTCATGTTACATCATCCTACTTACTAATTTTACCACCAACGTGTTAATAAAACTAAAATAAGGGTAAGAGGTTAATTTATCGCTGTGAATCTTGGGGGTGCTTTTGAGGATGACCATGTAGACGAAAATAATGTTTTACATTTTTGGTTCTCAATTTATGTAATTTTTAATGTATGCGAACGTGGACCCTGCCAAAGGTAATTTGCTTAATCTTGATATAAAAATATAATAAATAATGAAAGTATGTTGTACTGATATTGGTTATTAAATTGGTTGATTAGGTGTGGAGAGGTAAATTATGTTAACTACGGCCTTTCTAAATGACCCCACATAAATTCGCATGGATTGTTATGTGAAAGGTATATTATATAGTTCCGGTTAGTTTTTGGCAACAATTAGTCCCTCATTTCTGTATGCCTGACATGCACAGACTTCCACATGGCACCCCTATTGGTTGGTTGTCCGGAGAGGTAAGTTTATTTATACAAGTTTAATAAAGGAGTAATTTATATATCCGTTTAGCCAAAAACATCTATTTATTTTGTTACAATGTTTTAAATCAGCACATGAACTCGTGGATGGAGTTAATAATTAGGAGGAGGAATGCAAATGCCAAATGGACAGTGGCCTATACGAGTACAATAAGTGTACATCCGGAAAATAACCAATTTATCATACCGACGGACCAACACGTCATTGGTACATTGGATGGCACCACGCATCCGTATCTAGCCTGGAATGATGTTGATTGGGTACTTATTTCTTTAGTTATCCGTTATAAAACTTTTAATACAACTTATGCATGATTAGTATTTAATTATTTGGTTTTATCTTTGTAGGTGTTTATGCCCATACATGTTGCTGGAAATCATTGGGCCACGGGTGTTATACATTTACCGAATTCTCATTTTTACGTGTTCGACTCCATTCATAATGAGCAAAACAAGGAAGTGTTATCGCGACTAATTCAATGTTGGACCCCCGTGGTTAATAACATTTTGGCAGATCGTGGTTGTTTAAATGAAAGTAGACCACCCCATAATTTTCAGTATTCATACAATGATGGTTTGGGTATAGATGTCCCTCAACAAACCAACTTCTCAGACTGTGGAGTCATCACATGTTGGTTAATCTCTTGTTTGTGTGCAGAATAAGGCCAGTTGTGCGTGGTAATACTCAACAGTTTTTTTGAGAGAGTTAGAAATGACATGTGTGAAAGTTTTTATATGTATAGGTGTGAGGATACTAGAGAAGGTGGTTATGATTAATTTTCAATTTTGTATGTGTTATATGTTGAAATCCTAACACTTTTAGTGAAATAATATTGTATATTACTTTGAATTTCTTTGAATATTCGTCCGTTGATATGTTTGTTTTTTTGGGTAATATTCGTCCGTTGATTTCTTTTAATTTCTTATGAATGTACCGACAAATTATATATAATGTATACATTTGACAAGTCAATGACATGGACTAGATCATCTTGTATTTGTAGCGATTTACATGAGTTGTCAATTCAATGCCAATATATAATCTTTGAGTTGACAAGTCTCTGACAAAAGTTTTATCACCCAATATAAATACCCCTTCAAATATAAGAAATTTAGAACAGATAATTTTTTATACATCATTTATCAATCAATATTAATGGCGTGTGTGGTTCCACATTCTTATGATGAAATAAAAACCATGGTTGGAAAACAAATTCAAGAGGATCGAGTTCGTCAGTTAGCGATGATGAACTTAGCCCACGAATATAATGACGCATCTACAGCTAAAGATGAATTAGGTAAAGCATACGAGAAATGCAAAGACATTCCACTTGAGCAACGTAATTTGATTAAAAAAAATTTAAAAACAGAAGCTGAATTAGACTACCAGATGAACAATGCTTTGTTGTTGAAGGCGACAAAGTTGGAAAAACAAATCAGAGATAAAACAGCTTGGGTACAACAAATTTAGTTAATTGTGTTGTTATTCAATTTTATATATTGTGTTTAATTTTATGTATTGTGTTTAAATTCTCGTAGTGTGTTTAAAATTACGTATTATGTTAAAAATTACGTATTGTGTTTACAATTATGTTTTGCGTTAACAATTATGTTTTGTCTTTAAATTATGTAATATGTATTTGTATTTCAATGAATGAGTTATTAACAAGTAAAAGTGTGTGTGTGTTTGATAAGTTAACATGTTATTGACGATAATAGATGCTTTTATAGGGAGAATCAATTGCTTGTTATTTCATAAGAGGGCTAGGTGTCATAAAAACATTACATATATAATAAAAACATTACATATATAATAAAAACATTACATAAATAATAAAAAAACATTACATAATAATGTTAAGGTTAACCACTGCCACTTCCAAGAACTGTATCCTTACGGAAAACCTCAACCACATTTCTTTTTGTAATGTTAAGGTAATGCTTTGATGGTTTTATAGTAAAAACTGAGACATTAGCAAGTATCATAGCAACTCCTATAGTAATATCCTTTCCATAACTACCCACGTCAAGGACTTTGTAGTTTATTGTTCCAGGTACTGTACCCGATAGATCTTTCAGAGTCACATTTAAATCTCCAAGAGCATTCGGAGAACAAGACTTGACGATTGCAACAACTTGTTCCAGTTTTCCCTTTTTAAGAAAGTTGTCGATGTCTCCCAAACATCCAGTTACAGTGCCACCAAATGCATTCACATAGTTAGTGGCACTAACCCACGCCCCACTGTTAAAATCGGCATCCTCACCCACATCCTCAACAACTTTCTGCATATATTCTTGTGGCGACATTAAAGCCCCATCCGGATAAAAAATAAATACATTTTCTTTAAGCAACTTGGCTCGCTGAACAAGACCCGCAGGACCGGGTATTATCCTAACTGGGTTTGAGGTTGAGGAACGCACAATGGGTGTTAACTGAAGATCGGAATCATCTATATCTAGACTGAATTCCCATGGTTCATTTTCGTTATTGAAATTGGAATCCATTTGAGAGAAATGGAATAAGAAGTTGTGTGACAAATTGAGGAAATAGTGAGGGCTATTTATAAGGGAAAATTTTGGAAAAATTAAGAGAGTTAGACAACACAAATGTTTTTTTTCTGTAACAGATAAGACAACTCAATGAAAATAGAATTGTGTGAATTGAGTAACAAAGTCGGATATATATGGAGGAACAATATAAAAAGCAAAAGTATGTATACAAGTGGTTACATTTATTGTACCCGTTTTGGCCAAGACAAGTATTATAACAATCTAAAAAATAAAAACATTATATAAAAAAGTGAATAAAATCAGCTTGAACACCATATTGAACATGAAAATACTTTCAATCTTAAAATAAAAAATACTAATACAGTTATAACATGATATGCATAAAATAATAACATGAACGACAAAACCTAAAATATTATTCACATGCTTTGTTCATTGACAAGCATTAGTGATTCTTTGTATTGGCCAATGAAAAATAAACCATGGTTTGCTTCGACACCAACGTTTTGAAAACTTTGAATGCTTGGATTGAACACTTGTAGTGACTGATGCCATTGTTGAAAGATTGCAGCTTCAACTATTGGTTGCTTATCTTTACTGAATCCAATTAATTTGAGCTCATGCTCTGCTGGGTATGGAATGGTGAATAGTTGTCTGTACGATGAAACTTCACCATCATCAACTTCTAGCTCCCATGCATATATAATACGAAAGTTACCAAAATTAAAACTGCCAGATATTATAATAGAGTCTTCAAGCTGGGAAATAAAGTATGGACGTAAAATATCCCCGACTAGCATCTCTTCAGGCATGTCTATTACCTGAAATTGGTGAGTAATCAAATCAAATGAAACTAACATGTAAGTTTTGTATGAAATACCATCATCATTATAAAACTTCTCTGAACCAACCCAAAATATTTTTCCACCAACAACGGCTTGACCTGTCCGTTTAATTCTTATAGATTCACGTGGCAAACAGTAACTCTCAAGTTTATACCAAGTTCTGGAGCTTAATGTAAACACTGACACATACCATGGACCTTGACCATAATAGGGATAATTTATCTTCAAAAGTGTTGGGTCTAGCGTGACAGGATGGACACCAAAACCAAATAACATTTTAGGTGAGTCAGCTTCTAACAAGTAATTTGGGACACTAATACGGACAGATTTTTTAAGTGATGGGTTCCAAATTAAAAGCATTGAGTTTTCCCCATATGAAAAACACCATACACCTTCACATGTAGCAAATGGTGTAAGATTGAAAAATTTTAAATTGGAAACGACAGGTGAGAGTGCTAAATTATCATCTACCGAGCATATAACACCTTCAAATTTTTGCTTAAAGGTTAAATATAAACAACAATTATTGCTCTCACAAAAACCGTATCCACGAACAAAGTCGGAACAGTCTATGGAATACTTCCACGACTTTGAAACTGTACGAAATTGGTGTAAAGATTTCACTGGAAGTCTATTGATGATAGCCAATTGAAGATCAAATGGTATATTATCAGACAACAGGTAAGGGGTTCACCGTACGAAGCATTTGAAATGCTCCAGTATTATTGTTATAACCTAGAACAAAAAAACGAAGGGACAGTAACACGTATCAAAACAGACGATCAATGAGTTTTCGAGATGTTATTCATTGCTATTGGTGCTTCGGTAAGTGATGCTCACATATTCTAAATAATATAATTCTATTACATCACGAAAGTATGTTTATAATCTTTTATTTCAGATTCGTACGTTCCTCAATTATCTACGCCCGGTGCTTATGATCGATGCTGCGCATTTAAAGGGCCTATACAAGGGAACAAATCTAGTAGCTGTGGCCATGGATGGAAATAATCAGATTGTGCCAATTGCATTTGGTATATGCAAAGGGGAAACAGGTCCATGTTAGTCATGGTGGATGTCGATGCTCAAAGAATGCATTGGTGATAATCCCAATTTACTATTCATATCTGATAGGCATGCTGCTATAGTTATGGCAGTAGAAAATGAATTCCCTTTAGCATTTCATGCTGTATGTTGTCGGCATCTTATGCAGAACCTACCTTTGAAAAACAAAAAAAGAAAAGGTTTATTCTGGAAAACATGCAAGGCATACACACGAGAAGACTATGCAACCAGCATGAACATACTACAAATTGTTCAGCCTGATGCATACGCAAATCTTTGTCGAGCTGGTCCTCAAAGATGGTCACGAGCGCATTGCCCACTAGTTCGTTACAATTATATGACATCGAATAGTGTGGAGTCTGTCAACGCTTGTGTCACACCCCTAAATTTCACTGCAGCGGAAGACTAGATTTGGGATGGTGACTTCATGGCGTGAAGAAGACTTGATACGAGAGATAGACCTCTACATGCCAATATACCAATGCAGACTCCTTATATTCCGTAGGATAGAACACCTGAGAAAAACATTGCTAAAGTGTCAACATAAAGTTGGTGAGTTCATAGGTTTGGTTATTTGATAAGAGTGATGAACCACAAGATTTATAACCATAGCATGAAATATAGTAATCCTATATATCACAATGAAAAGTATTTACTATTGTCTAAGCTCATGACACCGAAGCGTTAACATGTATCATCATAGATAAGCCCATGCAGATGTTCAACCCACGACATCCGTAACTGACTCAAATGAAACTGTGTTTGCTTGACTAATGTCAGTCCAAGACAAACAGGGATGTCAATCCCGATAGATCTATCCATAACATTCGCGCTTACGAGTAATTAACGGTTCATGATAAATTGGGCAATATAGCAAGTTGGGTTGAATAGGGACTTAGACCCAATAGTAAATCAATAAATGTACTTGTGTTCAACTGTTAAAAATAAGCAATGTTCTCACCCCAAAAGATGATTTAAAACAGTAAAGTAGGGGCTATGAAAACTCACCTTGTCAATTAATCGTCTGGAATTGATAATGGATCAATGCACGTCAAATAGTGACTCGGTCAAACACCTAAGTAATTATGACAAATATGTCCATCTAGTTTTCATTCTAAAAAATTTAAATTGAAATGAATTATGCAAATGGGTAATCAATGGGCATTGTAGTGCAATAAGATAACATTTTCTGTTATCAAAGATGTTGATTTACCGTCTGGCTCTATGAGATGATACACGCTTTATACTTATAACATAACTTGCTAAAAATCATGCGTCGTAATTATATTATACGTTCATGCGATTATATCTTAGGGAAAAGACAAGTATTCGGAGGGAAGTTACTAGTACTATATATGGTCCTTATCACGTCTATTTATTTATACCGTCGTTGTTAATTAATTTGTAGCATTATACATCACGGTCCGTTTGACTCGTTTAAATACTTTATAAAAATTGTTTATTCACATTTAATACTCTTAAGTTTTAAAAATAGCAAGTTTTGTCCCTCTGTTTTCTAAGTCTAGATAATTTTACACATTCAACTTTAAATTGTCACCATTAGACACCTTTAAAACTTAACTTTTCAAAATAGTCTTTAGATATAATATTTCGCGTTTATATCGAAATTTTACACTTTAAATCTTATAGCTTTTACGTTCAAAAACCCAAATAAGTTTTTAAATATTTTTAGTATCAAATAAATTATATAGGCCGCGTTAGGTTCATTTACTCGTTTAAAACTCGATTTTGTTATTATTACTTCAAAAAAAATGTCGTATAAAACTTCCTACCCATTCAAAATGGTCTTGTTTCATTAACGAGTTTGTTAACCCATTTGGGTCTTGGCTAGAGCGACCGAGAGCCCAAATATGCACACGTTTCAACACTTGTCTATGTACTGTTTTTATAATGGGGAAAAAATTTCATGCATTATTGCTTCTTGTATATACATGTACCAACCCCATGGTCTGCTCCCTTTCCTTTGTTTTTTGCCAACCGATAGTGGGGTTAGTAACCCACTGTTGTCGTCCCTATTTTCCCATGGAGTACACCCTATATTATGTTTCGTTAACTCCTTTCTATTAAACTTACATGGTCCGGCCAAAACACACAGCCCTGAGGTAAACAATGTCGAGACACAAGGTTGTGGACATGTTCTTTGCAGGCCTAAAGGCCGCGACAACGGCTGCAGCCCACTGTGGCTTGCTTGCGTGCAAAGTGGTGCGTCCTACATTATAACCGAGTGCTAAATACGATGGGGTCTTGGTGTGGCAGACAAGCATACCTTGCTTGGTTTCTTTAGAAGCTGCGACATTCCAACAGTGAGTCACGGCTCGTCGTGGTTTGTCACATGCCACCTTGTCACGCCCAGGTAATCATGCCGAGTTCACACCACAAGAAAAACTCTATGCAACACGCGTATACCCTGGCGTCTAATCGTCCCTAGTGAGCCAATGTTTTATAAGTCAAGTTTCTATTTGTTTAACGTTTGTTATATAGACATTGGTTCGTTATTAGTTTTACACGCATGATATGTTGTTTACTAGCTTGAATATGTGTCGTTATTTTATGTGTGACACAACCAAAATCTTTGCATGCGTACGTACATGCGAACCGCGTATGGGTTATATGTCGTGTACTAGCGAAGCAAGGTCGAGGCTTTCATTTAGTTAGCCAAGACTAGACGTGCTTTGGTTTTGGTCGAATGCTAGGCTACAAGGATAATGACATAGTTAAACTAAGAGGTGACTCACCGAGGTTCAAACTCGCTATTCGATGAGGAGGGGTGATGGTGTTAAGAGAGCTCGAACCTTCCTCGCTTCTATCCTTTTAAAACCTGATGTTTCCTAGCTCCTTGAACCCAATCACAGAACCCTAACTCTAAGCATGTTAATTTACTACTTGTTTTCAAAATTGAGTTGTGCTTAAAAGTGTACATGCATGGTCCTTACTTATACTCAAATTTCTTGCATGGTTACTGATATTTTTCTTTCCATTGCACGTGATATACTATTAAGGAATAATGGTGATGATGATGTTTTCATGATACTATTTATCATGATTAACCTTTTTCTATTACTGTTCTTTAAAGGGAACACTATTCTTGACTTCTTTTGAAAGTTTGAATCAGGTATAAGTAGCAGGTGAGGTTTGAAATAATACGAGTCATGAAATGTCGTGTGAATGTGTTGAAATGAAAGAAGGATGACAAGTGGGGTAGTCATGTAAGTGTGCATGATGGTGTCTAGTTGTCATTTGTTTTTGAATTTAGCCACGGGTATTGAATGTAGATGGTTTTGTAAAATGATACGAGTAAATGGCTTCGTTTTACAAATGTGAAATAAGTATGGTTTTTATCGCTACACATTCTAAAATATCCTTTTAGACACAAGAGCAATAATGGTGATATTTACGTGCTAATTAAACTTTTCACGGCAAGGAGTAATGCATGACGATCATAGAATGATTTCTTGTAGAGATTAACGGTAAAATTTTGCAAACTTTGCAGTACATAAATTTTACTTAAGGAAAAGAGAAATCTAAATTTTGCGGGGTGCCACAGTCTCCCCAGGTTAGAAGATTTTGTCCCGAAATCAAGACGTTGCAGGAGATTGTGGATTTGCGATCAAATGAGGATATTTGATCTTGAACTGGTCCTCGCGTATCCCTAAATGAACGTCTTGTCACTAACGCAACAAAATGTTGAGGATATGTTTGTTGAAGTAAATAATAAAGCCTTAAATTATTTCCTTTCCTCCTTTTTGTCTTATAAATACCACCTTACTTCTCTCAAACCTTCAAACTTAAATCTCACTACAAAAATATTTCAAATGGCATGTTCGCTTCCTCATACCGACTCCGAAGTTGGAGCCTTGGTGCAAAGATTAATTAATGAAGACAAGGGTCGTCAGGATAAGCTTTTGGAGTTAGCCTTTCGGTTTGAAGATTCATGCGCTGTCAGAGACGATCTTAGAAAAGCTTATGAGAAATGCAATGACATGTCTCAAGAGAGTCGTGCGTTGATTTGCACTTTCTTAAAAGAGAGTTCTGGAAATGATCACAAGCTGCATCTTTCCATGTATGCGAAGGCGTCATAGCTAGAGAAACAAATGGGTGCTAAGTTGGCTTGGCTCCGGGAAAAGTACTCCCACCGTACACGCGAAGGTATAGGTTGTTCGTCATCACAGGCTAATTGCTATCTTACCGAGAAAGAGTTACATCAACTTCGTATGGACGAAGAAGCTCTAAGAGAAACGTTGGAAGAAGAGGACATGAACAAAAAGGCACAAGAGGAGAAAATTAGGCAAGAGCAAGCCGAAAATAATGCATTCTTTCTAGAATTTAGGGTAGTGAGATACGACTCAGAATATGAGTCATCGGATTAACGATCCAAGGATTGCTGTAACCATGTTGTTGTACTGTCCGAAATAAAACATTGTTGACTTAACCTATGTACTTGTGTTTCCATCTTTGCAAACCAACGGTTATTATGTGAATGCATTTGCCTCCTGTAGTATCACAATATTTCGTACAAAAATATTTGTTTCATGACTGCTGTCTTGCCACAGTGTTATAACGTGTTTGAGTACACATTTTGAATAGAACAATTGAGTGGTTATGGCTACTGTCTCCACACAGTATTATAAAGTGTTTGCGTGATAATTCTGAATTGAATAATTGAGGGAACATGATTACTGTCCCTCTACAGTATCATAAGGTGGTTTAGGAATGGTGTTATCAATTTGAGAACCTTTTCAATCCCCAAAATAATTAATTTATGAGATTAAATAGCAATTCGAAAATTTTTCGGTGATTGATTTTTCCTTAAGGGTTTGAAATAAGATTTGAATTTTTACGGAGTGTCACGGTCTTTGGAACTTTTGTTCTGAATTCAAGCGTCTTATTCGTGGCATGGTTTAAGAAAAGGACGAAAGTGGCAAGTGGGGCTCCAACGGTTAGAATTGTGGCGAACCGTTACCTCCACTCTATATATATACTTGGTCAATTTCTCAAATTTGTCAAAACGTAAAATAAGTTTCCTTACTTAAATTTTCATTCGTCCTTAGATTAAAATGTCGTATCTCGTTCCCTTGATTGCGGTTGTGTTCGTTGTGGTGGTTGGTTGTTATTTGGCGAGTGTTCCACGGGAAGAGGATCACCAGTACATCATTGTAATACTAGGGCTTATTGTGCCACTCATCATCGTGGCGATTGGCGTGGAAGTTTTCTGGAAAAAGTAGCTTTCGCCAGTCGGCGTGCGGGTTGTATTGCCGTTTTGTTCTTTGAGCATTTTAATTAATCTTATGCTGAATCCTCCAGGAAGAATCATCAAACGTTTCATTTTTAACTTTGTTTCGTTTATGTAGGATTGAATCCTCACGATGTATTTTGATGAATCGTAGTCTTTCATAGGTTCTTTGAGTATTGTCTTTAATGTGATGAACTTAAAACTATTTTTAGTAAATCTTTATTCATTAAGTAGAGCTCATCAAAGACTACACAGATAACCAAATAAACTATTTTAAATAAAACATTTGAGTATCCAAATACGTACGCAAATATGCCCGAGATCTTTAATTTCAATAAACAAAACATGCTATACCCTAAATTTTAAATGCGATCTACAATTTTTAATTTTTAATTTTTTTTAATATCACGAACCAATATATGGCTGACACGTGTGCAAATGTATATCGCGAGGGGAGGGGGGGACGCGATTGAAATGGTTATTTTGAAAAAAAAATTGTCAGTGTCATATCTAGACAACACATTTCCCAAACGGTACTGCGAAAATTTTCGCAATTTCATATTTCACCCTACTTTGAATATTAATTTCATATATACCAAAAGTGCAACCCATTAATGCATAATATACAATGATTTTAAAGCATGTTTGTGTATATATGAAATTTTCATCTTTAAGGAGGGGAAATATGAAATTGCCTCATTTATCAAATATGAAGCGCATATCTATTGATTCATTTGGGGGGGGAAATGTCACTGAAAAGATCGTCGAATTGCAAACAAAACGAGCCCAATATTGCAATGTTTCTGACATGCATACGATTTTATAAAAAGTTTGCATTTTATATATATATATATATTATAAAATTATATATATATATATATATATATATATATTTATATAGAATATATAATATATATGATATATATACTTAAAATATTTACGGAAATAGTCTTTGAGGTTATCGGTTCGTTGCAAGGTGAGTCCCAACAACTGACAAATAGTACTTAGCATTATCGGTCCGTTGCAAAAGTAGTCCCGTACTCTCCGCGACAACGCGCGGGTTACGAACCTCGTTCTAATAACATAGGGTTAGGTTATAAGTACTCCCCTAAAACACCATTCGTACCCCCCTTATTTTTTTGCGTTTTTTTGATTTTTTTTATTTTTATTTTTATAATTTTGTTTATGTTATAAAACTGTGAAACGGAAAGTGCGGAAAAAAATTATCAAGTTTAACAAGTCAAAAATATTAAACTGTCAAAAAATACGAAATATAAACTGATAAAGAACTGTGTTGCACTGCAAAAGAGCCAAAAGTTCAATATAGACCTAATATTTGTCATAGACCCAATGAACCAATTATAGCCACTCATTTTTTCATCAAAAATAAAAAAACCCACTTTCCACATCTTTTTAAAAAAATAAATTACCTCACCACTGTTAATCGTTACGCAAAACAAAACATACCATCGCGACGAGAATTAAATTATCTTTCTATAGAGGGGCGACACTATGTACTTTCGACGAACTTTTTTTTATGATTTTATGAAATCATATACGATTTTATGAAATCATATATGATTTATGAAATCATATATGATTTTATGAAATCATATATGATACTATAGACAGAATCATATATGATTCGATAACGAATGCATATATATTCATAATCATATATGATTTCATAAATCATATATGATTTCATATAAAATGCTATATGATTTTCACAAAATCATAAAAGCGCGATTTACTTTTTTTTTTATTTTCTCGCGAACCAATAAAAACTCGACACGTGTCCAATTGTAGATCGCGCCCCACAATGCGCGATCTAGAAGGTCATTTTGAAAAAAAAAATTGTCCGGGTTATTTTGGGACAACACTAATTCCAATGGGTTACTGCAAAAAATTTCGCGAATTTTAAAGAGAAAATTACTGTTTAGGGACAAGATATTTTTCTTGTCCCCCATTTTGGTCAAGTTTTTTAAATCTTCTCAATATGGTTATGCTCAACTTCTCAACTCCACTCAATGGTCGTTACGTGGCATTTGTTTATTATTAAAGTACGAGTTGATAGGTGCGTGCTTTTTTAAATATTCTTTTGCTTTATGATAAAATTACAAATATACCCTTATTGGTATAAGCGTCAAACACTTGTATCTTATGCAATAATGATTATTTCTTCTTCTTCTTCAATAAACCCACTTCATCGCCACCACCTCACCATTATCGTCGGCCACCAACCACCACTCCGCCACCTTACACAAATCCCCATGCTCGATTCCTCCATTCTCGACTACTCAACACTTCGACTCCTCCACTCTCGATTGCTCACCGCCTCGACTCATTCACTCTCGACTGCTCACCATATCTCTACATTAAAGTAAAAGATCAGTTGTAAAGATGTTTATACAATTAGGACTGAATCAACAAACCCATGTCTTTGAGGTAAATGATACGATACTATTCATCCTACTTACTACGTCAAACATAGAACCCCATTTTCCGCACTAACACCCAAAAATTCGAGCTCTACAGTGTAGTTCTTTGTATCAGTTATTATAATTAGCGAAAATTTTCGCAGTAGACATTAGGGATTCGTGTTGTCTAGTTATAACCCTGACAATTTTTTTTTTTAAAATAACCATTTCTATCGCGCTTAGTTAATAGCTATTTACATTTGTATACTTGTTTGAATTGATTGGCTCGTAAGAAATTTAAAAAAAAATTAAAATTAATGTGGATCTCGCCCTATACATAGCGATCTACATTTTTTTTTAATTAGGTTAATAAAAAAAGTGACTTAATATTATTTTAATGTAGATCGCGCCCTATCACTAGAAATTTACTTTTTTTTTAAAATTTGACAAAAAAAAATGTGCCCTAATTTTTTTTTATGTAGATCGCGCCCTGGTAATGGCGATTCACTTTTTTAAAAAAAATTTGTTTTTTTTAGTTATAAATTTAGGTTTCATGTTTTTTAATTTAAATTAAAGATGTTGGGCATTTTTGCATATGTATTTGGATACTCAAATGTTTTATTTAAAATAGTTTATTTGGTTATCTTTGTAGTCTTTGATGAGCTCTACTTAATGAACAAAAAATTACTAAAATTAGTTTTAACATGCATAAGATATGATGGTGCAAAGTTTGTCAGTTGTTCATTTTGTTAGGAAAAAAATTTTGAAAAAAGTTTAAACCTATAATTTTGCAATTATAAAAGTTGAGATTGAAAGCATAAAAGTTAAAGGTAGTCATTAAAAAGCATTACAACATAAGAATTACTAGATCTCTAGTGGATTACATGGCCAAACTTATTTAGACGATATGAAAACATTTAAACAACACACAACGACATACATGGTTAGCAAACTTGGGTTAAACAATAATGCTTTTACATGTCTCTGTAGTTCGCCATCAATTGACGTTTTTCTTCCATGCTCCTTAGCAACTCATCCCTCACGCTTTTCAAGTAAACACATTTTTTCATGTCCGCCCCAGTCATGCATCCTAGGGCGTACTTGGCATAGTCGACAAGTGCGTGATCGTGCAAAACCATCAGATTGTTAATCTCAACCCTACGATCCGTAAACCTATCAGCAAAGCGATGCATCAAGGTTAAAATTTGTTCCTCCAAAATAGCTTCTTCATCAATTGCTTCTTGTAGTTTCATAAGGACAGTTAACCTAACATTTTATGGGTTACTAGCCATGGTAGAAATTGAAAAGATAAAATTAATAAGTTGTGTGAATGAAAAAAATGTTTGTGAGTAAGAGTGCTTAAAATATGTGTCTATTTATAGAAAATTACTTGTCAGATACTTTAGTAAATCGCGTGTAAGAAGAAGTGATAGACAGTATTGACATTGAGTTGTCTTATATGTTACAGTTAAAAAATTTGTGTTGTCAAATCATGTCATAAATCACGTGAAATGCGCAGTGATAGACATTAGGTTGATTGAGTACTTTTTTTAGATGCATTATGAAAAAAAAAATTGATTCAAAAGTAATTGATTCACATAATATATTGAAAAAACTTATACATATCAATTAAACCACATACAATCTATTTGATTGGCAACCTTATTTAACACAACTGGAAACAAAACAACAGTAAACAAACAGGAACACACATGGTTGTCGTTGTGGTATTTAGCAACAAAATTTTATAATCTATATTGCCATGTAATTGTTAACGAAGTGTTGCTTTGCAGAAATGCTCCTCAACAATTGTTGTCTTGTTCGTAGAATGATGTTTGTGGTATGGATATCTGCTTCAAGTGTCATTAGTAAAGCATGTAATCCGTAGGTATTACGGCTTGTTGTAGGCAGAGTTTGCAACCTTGTTATTTGTAACGAACGGATATTCATTTCCTCTGTATAACGTGTTAAGTTGCACAACAATTGATGTGCTAGTGTTTCCTCAGCTTGAATCTCCCTTTGTAATTTTAAAACAATTGCTTGACGTGCCTCAGTTTCTCCATAAGCCATGTAGTATGTTAGTGGAGAGAAGAAGTGTGTGTATGAGAGACAAGTTTCTATTATAGATGATAGCATAGTTGATATAGGGGCAATAGCATGTGAGGTCTGTGTCACGAGACTGAAATAGTCAAAAAACACTGACATATATCGTATATTTATAAGTGATAATTGTCATTTTCATTCAACACGCATTAACAACTGTCATTCACTTGTTTTAATTAAGATAGATAGGAACAAAAAGTGTACATTGAAAAGACATTGTTAATACATATTGAGTTACATGAATATTATTACAAATGATTCTTCAAATGTTGTTGTTGAACTTGTTTTTATTTTTCCGTTTCTGCATTTGATGTAGATAGCTTAGTGATTCATCTTGTTGTTTTTTAAGTTCTTCTGAAATGATACCTCCGAATGATTCTTCCTTTGATCTATTGTTGTGAATCAACATAGAGCTTAGATCTATCTTCGGACATGATACCTTAATTACCTTTTGAAGGGTCACGTTTTTCTCTACTTAAAAATTACCAGTAAATTGGAAAACCAAAAACGTAACGTCTAATTCTTCTACATTGTCATCTCAAAAGCACCCCAAGATTTCAAAAGGCGAAAAAATTAGCTCTTCCTTCACCCTTATTTTTAGTTTTATTAACACGTTGCTTGGGTAAAATTGTTGTAGGAGCTTGTTCCGTGAATGGGGTCAATTTATATTTGCTAGGAAACTGTTCCCTTCTTCCTCGATTCGGAATATTCTAAAAAATAACAATTAATAAAAATTTATTACTTCATGATGGTTATTACCATATAATCATATTCGTATATAAATATTAGATTACCTGGTCCAATATGACAAGCAACATCATCATGTGTTCAATAGTAGTTTGCAAATTTTGCCAACAATATGGGTGGCTCCCTGACCAAACGAATAGTAAGAATCATGCTGCGATGATGTACCGGGTTGCCAATACTGAGTGGCCGACTGCGCCGGCATCTGTGTTTGCCAAACAGATGAACCAGGTTGGGACGACATTGGGGTTTGGAAATTCGGTTGCGTACCCATATTGAAATATGAGCTATTTACATGTCCCTGGAATGAAGGCGGACCACCCTGTGAAAACCCATAAATACAAAATTATATTATCTACTTAGAAAACCTTATACTAAATGTACAAAAATCTACTTCTTGCATGCTATGGATGACTAAAAATCGCTCAAACCCAGATTGGTCATCAGCAATAATCCGGTTCGTTTTCTTTGTCGCACCGGCTGATCATTCATTTTTCTCCTTAATAAAGCATTTCTTCCTTAATCTTATCAACTTCTTCTTTATTATCGTTCAATTTCTCTATTTTGTTATTGAACTCTCGGTTGTAATATACAAGGAATTTATTACATTTTTGGGCTTAAATCAAACGATACTCGTTCACTTCACCAATTAAGCCGACAAAGTATGGCCTTACTGAAATTCAACAGTCCGATCGAGCTCATTATTCTCTGGTGTATTCTCGCAGCAAGCATATTTCCCTTTTCAAAAAAAGAAAATTAAATTATTAAATAAATTACATAATCAACTTAATAAACTATTAAACTAAAAAAAACTATACTCAAAAAAACGGAAATAGCATTGTCCCCAAAAACCTTCCTTTTTTTCTTATTCCAAGCAGCAATCTAGGGTACGATTGTAACGATCTAAAAAACGTAGTCGCAGCTTCATCGGTAAGACTCAATATCCATGGTCTAAAAAAAAAACATTTGTCACAATTATTTTTACATTATAATATAACTTAATATGGCAATTTAAAATTATAAACATTTTTTTGTCATTACATTGAATTGGCCCAAGTATATCCACTGATTGTATACTTTTTCGAATCATTCCTTCATTTGTAGGCTCATAGAATACAAGGGCGACCACCGTTTCACAATTGCATTTATAATTTGGGAGGACAATGGTTGGGCCACACATATGGAACCTCCAAGGCTATTTGTCCCAAGCTATTCTATCATTAGCTAATCTTAACATCCAGTCAAGGACATCACGTTTACTCTCCACACCTAATATAACAAGCTGCAATATGCCTAGACAACAAAGGCCAACATCATCGTCGTTGTATAATTGAGCAAATGATTGGTCATCAATCATATTTTCGATGTCGATGCCTGTAATAGATTGCCCATCTAAATATGACGGAAACACCCGTGCCTAAAAGGAATACGCTTTTTGGTGTCATACTCAGCCCAATTCTGGACCTCAAACCTTAACCCAGTTACTAGGCAGAATTCTTCTCTCCCAAATGGTATACTCAAATCGTTATTTATTTGGTGATACAAAGGAACATTTTCATCATTTTCATTTTCATCATTGAAAATTTGACGCCCTAACATAAAATGTATTAATATACAATTCTCTATAAAATCAGTTTGATCCAACCAAAACAGGATTGTCTAAACAGTGCTTCCCGATCAGTGCCGCTAATTAATGTTTTAATTGTTTTAAGCAATTTTAACTTACTTCTACACGTAACAAGAACACGGGATACCTAAATTTTTCGCTTATAATTAACCCAATCTAATAAAAAAAATAAGGTACCTACCGAACACCAACTCAAAGTGCATAGATGCATCTTATGATCTTCCACATTCATTTCACAGCTCCACGACCCTCCTGTAACCGTAAAATCCAAAAGTTAATCGACACCCACATAAAGTCATAAGGAAAACCCATCTTAACAAAAAAAGTAACCAAAAATATCAACATTAAGAGTCAAACATTTAAACCATCAGAACATCACCCCACACACCATACCCACGTCATAGAATCTTGTTAATTGCGTTATAAAAAGATATGTGAATTTTAGTTTTTGCTAATAGCAAAATAACTTACATCTTAAAGTTAAACTTAAAGGTGAAGTTCTTGGTATGAATAAACCTTTATGAAAACATCACCCCACACACCACCATGAGCGTGTTTTGGCTAGCACCACAGTTCATACTAATTGGAATAGCATATGGGTTCACTTTGGTTGGGGCTGAAAATTACTTCTTGACTTTGTGTTAAACTATCACAAAATGTGAGAAAACCCAATCGTTGACCCTCATTAAATGTACTTCTTGATGGTGTAATTTTTATCACAAAGTTAATGTAAATAAATAGAAAACAATCGTTGATCAGATCTAGATAAAAATTTGGTGGTGGCGATAAATCACAAAAATACCCAATTTTACAACTTCAATTCACAAAATACCCAACTTTATAGCCAAAATGCCAAAATACTCATAAAAATCGTAAATTTCGACACTTTTGCGAAATTGAGAAAAAAATCAAAAATTTTTGATATTTTTTAAAAATATCGCAAATATTTCTCAAAAAATCGAACATTTGCGATTTTTATGGGTATTTTGGCATTTTGGCTAAAAAGTTGGGTATTTTGTGAAGTGAGGTTGTAAAATTGGGTATTTTTGTGATTTTCCCTATATATATGTCATTTAAGCCAAAAACCCATACTTAAAGTTATGCACTTGCAGTGACACGTGGCGACCATTGGGTGAAGTTGAGCATGACCATATTAGGAAGATTTGAAAAACTTGACCATAATGGGAGACAAGAAAAATATCTTGTCCCTAAACAGTAATTTTCTCAATTTTAAAACATGACTTGTCTTTCGGATATCATTACTTGGTAGAAGATTTGATTGCAACTCGATCGCGTACCGGTTCTCATAAGTTCCTAGTCGCTTTCGGTGTCGAACTTAAGCAAAATTTGTTAAACTTTAAATGCCCCTGATATTAGCATTAGATTTTAAACACGATCATATCATGTTGATATTGATATTGTATCATAAATATTGTAAGTGTCAAAGTTAGTATACAAAACTTACGTAAAAAGTTTGCAGGTTTTGTTTGTTTATTAAGAGGCATTGATTCTGAATTTAATTCGTATATCTAAATCTGGTTGAAATGTTTGAATCTGATTCTATCTCAATCTGAATTAGTGGTTGAAAAATTTAAATCTGACTCAAATAAAACTGTTTATTTTTGTTAAAAATGTTTATATGTGTTAAACTATCGGTCTTTACAACTTAAATATAAATGATTACATTCACGGGATAAATAAACTTTATTAATTATAAAAAAGACAAAAATTAATAATATAATCAAAGGGCAATTTCATATTTCCCTCTCTTTTCACCATTAATTTCATATTTACCCAAACATGCATCAAAAGTGTGGTACATCATGCATTCAAATGTTGTAATTTGGGTATATATGAAATTATTGGTGAAAAGAGGGGGAGATATGAAATTAATCCTATAATCAATTAAAAGTCAGAAATATTTAACTTAAACTTTTTTTTTTAATAAAAAAATGTGTCGAGGTTTAGATTGAACTACTCAAAACGATTTACCAAATGGATTGAGTTAGAGTTGAGATATATGGGTTTGCTAATTTGAACCTTTAAATTTGAACTAAGTAAGAATTATCACATAATTATTACCATGTTTTTACATTCATTATGTAGCAGAAAATATGTAATTAAACTATTTAATCGTACTTTTAATACGAACAACAAAGTTAAAACAGGACAAAAACATAAAAATGAAAAGAAAAAACGTTGAAATAAAAATATCATAACAAAAGAAAAAATAAACAATAAAAAAATAGACATTAAGAGGTGTTAAGACCCATCTCCCCATCTAATTCAATAAGAGGTTTATATCTCTTATTACCTTTTAACGGTCAGAAGAAAAAACAAACGCTCTTAACACTGACTACTTCTTACTGTCTCTTAATGACATGAAAATAATACACACTTTTTGGGCCAATCATCTGATCGCGTTTGAATGATACAAATTAAAAGGCTATTGGGAGGTATATTTGCTACGGTGAAAATCATGAAATAATAGTTAAGTTTGAGTTTTATTATAATTTAGTCACTATAATTTTATTTTGATCACTAAAATTCACTTAAAATTTCAATAGTGTTCAATTATTGTGTAATTTTTATATTTAAACGACTAAAATTAAACATATTTTAAACTTGGTTATTCTTTTGTAACTACTACAATATTCGATCCCATTGGAGAAGACAAAATGGGGGCATTTGGAGATTACTCGTCCTCGCCAAATACTTTTGGCAAAGATGAGTCCTCTCTCTTTTGTCTTACTCACTATTTTGTAGCTAATGACGTTTGCGACGACGTTTGCCGACCTCGAGTGGGACCCACAGACTTTCCAGTCAAAGTTTAACAAACTTTTGATCAGGGATTTGGCGAGGACATGTCCTTGCTAAATGTGTGGCTAAATAACTAGTTATTTAATTAATTAATTATTTTAATTAGTTAATTTTATTTATATTTAAATAATTATAAGCCTGATATTGGTTGAGCCCACCAAAGTATTGGCAAGGACATACCCTCGACAAATGTGGTGTGGTTTTGATATCACAAGCCTGCAACCTACATGATTTCTAGATTTTTTTCAAAAAAAATTTCGGAAAAAATCTACCTGTACACACCTAAACCAGAACCTGCACACACCCAAACCAACATACCAATTCGGAAAAACACTTATAACCGCTAAAACACATTTGAATTCGCTAAATCACTTATAACTAACCGCTAAAACACTTCCCAACTACAACAAGTACAAAATGCTTATAATATACGCTAGCCAGAACCTAGACTAGAAACGTATTTTTTGTCGTTTAGTGGATTTTGGCCTGTTCTCCTTTTGTTGTAGTGAACACATCTCTTTTTACTTGTGAATAAGTTAGTTGAGAGGTACAAACAAATAATGTACATATCAATATCTTAAACATAGACGGATCTATGTATTGTAAGGGGATGCTAGGGAACCATCTTGAACGACGAAATCTTTTAGAAGCGATGTAGTTCTTTCTTAGGAACCACCTTAGAAATTATTTGGGTACTAACTTTGATTTTTTTTGGAATATAGTTTACTTTTAGTATAAACCCCATTGTAATTTTCAACTTGACCATATCAAGGAACTATCTTGGGTTTCCGGCTAGATCCGCCACTGATCTTAACACATACTTCTTTTAAGGGATTATGTATCTGGATGACACCACACTATTAAACATTTTAATTTTAGGCCACCCAATTATTCAAACTAACTTATAGGCCACCCAAATATGTGTTTGTTATCGTTTATACCAATCCCATTCAATTTCTTGCCGAAAATTTTAAAATATCAAGAATCAAACCAACTTTAACATATCAAAACCATAAAATTAAAATTTTAAATATAAGATATTTGTTAAATAATCCTAAACTGCTTTAACTAAATAAAGTTGAACCTAAATAATGACTGATATTTTGCATTAGAAATAATTATTTGTGTTGTTTTCATATAGCAAAATTAGCTTTATTCTCTTTGTATCAATGATCTCCAGAAAAAGATTGGTCAAAATTGGTGTAAGCGAAAACAAACAGATAATTTGATGACTTATAAGTTTATTTTAATAAGTAGGCGGCCTTAAAATAATTTGTTTAATAATTTGGTGGCCTCCACATACATAATCCATTTTTTAAACAATATCACAATAATAGAACAATATTAGAGCCTTGGGTACCATAACTTGAAAGGGGGTGTTATGATGATGTAGCTCGTGTTATTTTCAAGTTATGACATCAGCCTTCCAAGTTAAGGTCGGTGTGATGACCAAGTTAACCAACCAATTTGCAAGCTAACGTGGGTTTGTGTGTGTTTATGTGATTAAATAAAAAGAAAATAAAAAAAGAGTGGTCTCAAAAGTGATGTTAATATGGTGTTATGGGCAGGGTTTTTTTGTGTTAATGTTACTGAGTTAAAACTGATGTGACGCTGATGTGACGGTGTTATTGAGTTATGGTACCTAGCACTCTTGAGACTTTGATGATTTTTCGGGTAAAAATAAAAATTTGAATGACTTAATTAAAACAATCATGGATCTTTATTAATATTGAGTAATATTTTCCCAATTTGCCAAGATGAAAATTACGTTGCCAAGAATTTTTATCTTGGGCTATGGTGGCCATTTGCGGACTTTTTAGCACACGTTTGTGGAATTTGGTTACATACGGGCCCTCCGAGCTTCTAGACAAAGGGGAACGGGACGATTCAATTTTAACTCTTGCAGACAATAATCATCCCATCCCGGGTCCACAATTAAAATTGAATCGTCACTGCTTTCGTCATCTTCTAGAAATCCTTTCCTGTTGTAGCGGTACTTGCCATCGTCTTTGATTGCGTCATCTTCTGAGTGGTTAGATGTTATTGCGTCCCAATCTTTGTGCCAGGGCTTCCAGTTCGATGAGGATTCTTCTGGCTTCTTTGTTTTGAATTCGAACATCTTCTCTTTGGTCTGACCAGTGGTTGTCTTTGGTTGATTGTCCAAAGCATATTTGGGCTTTGCATTGTATGATTGCTTGTAGGTTTCGCATGGCTTTAACTGCTTCTTTTGCTGCTGAAAGTTCAAGGTCTTGGGCGACTGATCTCCATGCATCAGATTTATCCATTCTGATTGGGGTTTGATTGGCCTTGAGCTGGTAACGTTTGTATAGTGCTCCTGGTTCTTCAGGTGTGAAGATAGTTTTTGTGAAGATTCTAGGAAGTGGTTGGAAATCTTCATGACTTCTTCGCAGGTAGTCTTCATATTCTTCTGAAAGGCATTGGGGGACTGTATAACTTCCTCCACTAAGTAAAGAGCTACTGCTGCTAATTCCTTCATTTCTCCTGTGCATGTGCATTCTGCAAAACAAAGGTTAACAAGTCTGGAAAGAGAATCAGCAAGGGTGTTATGTTTTCCTTCTATGTGTTCTATGTTAATTTTGACGCATGTTCCTGTGACTGCATCTGCAAACTTGATCCATCTAACCCTTGAGGATTTATTGCTATTAGTTTTGTTGTAAAAACTAATGATGGCTTGACAATCTGTTCTTAGAGTGACTTCCTATTTGTCAAGGTAGTAAATCTTCAATTTCTCCAAGATGTTAATGCATGCATTGATTTCGGCATCAATTGTAGATTGAGTTGTTGAGAATTTGCCACTTGCATATGCACAAATTATTTCTGAACTTCTTTATCAATTAAAACCTGGTGTAATTGATCTTTTCCAGATTAAAAAAGGCATATAACAAAAGCTTTGACGTATGCTCGAGTTGGCTATACATGTTATGTTCCATCAACAACATATTTGACCTTACTCCGCAGTTGATTCAGCGTAGATTCCAAGCAGTCATTGACTTTTACCTTCTACAAATCATGTTGAACATCTTATGCTGGTTTGCTTGATAAGGTGGGCAGGTCACCAAACACATCACCTCCATATCAGCGTCACATCATCATTTGTCACACTACCAAACTGACGACCTTTTAGATGTTATGGTTAACACCAAACAAAAATTATAAAAATAACTCATTTTATACAAACATACCACGTAACATAACTCATAAACTAAAAAAAAAGACTGGACTTACAAAGCAAACGTTTACTAGTATGTGTACACGTACACATTAACACTATATTTTACTCTCACACATAACTTAAGCAAGGTATAACTAAACAAAGGATTGAACTTCTATAGAAAGAGAGGGGAGTAAATGGTTTGGAAGTATTAGAGCATGTATCGGGTTTGTATGCAACTGTCAACAGTTTTCAGCACACCTGCTCATTAGCCATCTCCTCTTCTTTAGTCGCCGGAGAGTCTGGTTTTTCCGTCTCACCTCTCTCGCCCTCTTTCGTTTTTCCAAAAAAAAAAAACTATTATTGAGGTACATGTATGTGTGGTAATATATTTTGGTAAAAACATATGAAAAATAGTCATGATGGATATATAGTAAGAAAAGAAGCTTATGATCATCGTTGGCTATAATCATTCCACTAGGCATTTGATTAGATTAAACGGTAGAAAAAAAGAGAGATGACATGTTCAAGCCATGTTCAAGAGTTGCATTGACCTAAAGAAGGAAATGTATTTAGTTAAAGGTGCGTTTGGCGTAGAATGTTGGCATTTAGAAGAGTTTTATTAGAGGATAAATTAGTTGGCATTTAGTAGAGTTTTATTAGAGGATAAATAAATTAGTTGGCTCAAGCCAGTTTTGTAGGTTTTGAGTCCATTAAGATTATGTTTATACTACCTTTATAATCTATAAATAGTGATGGATAATAAAGTATCACTTACGGAGTTTTCACTATTCAACAAGCTTAACGTTTGAAGTTAAAAGGTTTGTTTGACAACAACCATTATTAGTTTTTGTAGATTTTTTAACACTGCATTGTTTAACCTTGCTAAAAGAAGCATTCATATTTCAGCGCTATTTTTACTTCATTTTAAACATTTTGTTTTAGTTACAAGCACGCGTTTTAAAAACACATCTATAAATCAAATAACTATTATGGATTATTAGTTTTATCGAACATAATAAAGATTTGTACTCAAAGACCAACCTACATGGATGTCAGATATGGTACGGGCCACACGCGATTTTAGGTTGCGAAATATTTGTGCTGCTATATCTTATAGTGTAAATTTACCTTAGCTTAAAAATCATTTATGGTGCGGTTTTAGTAATTATGAAATGAAAAAATTTGTGCAACGCCCATTCGAAAATCTTAAGTCCGTCACTATTTATACTACTTATTTTAGTTAAAATACACATTATACTCTTACACATTTTAGAAACTAAACGTCGTCGTTTTTTTACCCAAAATCACTATTCATTTTAAGCACTGTAGC
>BQNB010009511.1:0-86624 GCA_026074375.1 Tanacetum coccineum | reverse complement strand
CTCTTGATGAAGGTTTCTCTAGCAAGAACTATGTTAGGAAGTTTCTTAGGGCTCTACATCCCTAATGGAGAGCAAAGGTCACGACGATTGAAGAATCGAAAGATTTGTCATCACTAGCTCTAGACGAGCTTATTGACAATCTAAAAGTACATGAAGTAGTCATGGAAAAAGATTCCGAAATCTATAAAGGCAAAAAGGAAAGAATTAAGTCCATTGTTTTGAAAGCTAAGAAAGAGTCTAGTGATGATGAAACTTTGACATCCGAAAGCGATGACGAAGAATATGCTATGGCCGTAAGGAACTTTAAAAATTTCTTTAGAAGAAAGGGTAAATTTGTTAGGCAACTAAGAGAAGAAAAGAAGTCATTCCGACAAAGGGATGAGAAGAAAGGGAAGAGTGACCGAAAATGTTTTAGATGCAGTGATCCAAATCATCTAATTGGCGATTGTCCAAAACCACCTCGCAACAAAGATCAAAAAGCATTCATTGGAGGTTCTTGGAACGATAGAAAAAATTATGGCGAAGACAAAACTAACGATGAAACTTATCTTATGGCTCAATCGTCAAATGAGGTATGCTTGAGAACATGCTTGGAACCGGATGAATGGATCAAATATAGTGGTTTCTCTAAACATATGACCGGTAACAAAAAGCCTATTCTCTACTTACAAAGCATACAACGGAGGTAACATTGTTTTGGGAAGTAATTTAAGAGGAAAGATCATAGGCAAATGTACGATCTCTAATGACTCTCTTACTATATCTAATGTAGAACACGTAGATAACTTAGCATTTAACTTACTTAGTGTCGGTCAAATTTGTGACAATAAGTGTCAAGTCTTATTCACGGAAGAAGGTAGTGAAATAATTAAAGATGGTAAAATTATAGGAAACGGGATTAGGAAAAATGGTTTATACGTAATGAAATTAGGAAATAAGTCTCATGAAAAAATTATGTCTCTCCACGGTAGTGGATAATTCTACCTTATGGCATAGAAGACTTGGTCATGAAAATATGCGTTTAATTCAATCGTTGTCATCTAAAGAATTAGTTAGAAACTTACCTAAGCTAAAATATGATAAACATTTTTGTGATGCTTGCAAAATTGGGAAGCAAGCTCATGCAAGTCATAAAGCTAAAAATATGGTTTTCACTAAAAGATGTTTAGAATTATTACATATGGACTTATTTGGTCTATCGGCAATTAAAAGCTATGGAGGTAATTTATACACCTTAGTAGTTGTAGATGATTATTCTAGGTATACATGGACTAGGTTTCTAAAAACTAAAAATGAAGCTTTTGAGAAAATTAAAATATTAAGTAAGAAAATTCAAAACTAACTAGGTAGTTCTATAATAGCTATTAGAACGGATCATGGTCGGGAATTTGATAATGAAGTACAATTCGGAGCATATTGTGATGCACAAGGCATTACTCTTAACTACTCGGCTCCACGTACTCCACAATCAAATGGGGTAGTAGAAAGAAAGAATAGGACCTTACAAGATATGTCTAGGACTATGCTTAACGAACAATCCATTCCATAAAAGTTTGGTGTAATGCTGTTGATACGTCAACTTATATACAAAATAGAATATTAATTCGACCAATACTAGAAAAAACCCCTTATGAAATATTTAGAGGTAGAAAAACTTCTTTAGGATATTTTAAAGTATTTGGAAGCAAGTTCTTCATTTTGAATACTAAAGACTATCTAACCAAGTTTGACCCAAAGTCATACGAAGGTGTTTTTCTAAGATATTCTCAAAATAGTAAAGCTTATATAGTATTAAATAAACATACAATGAAAGTCAAAGAATTACTCAACGTGACATTCGATGAAAGTCCTCCTCCTACCAAATTATCACCATTGGTTGATGATGATGTTGGTGAAGAAGAAGCCATTATAAAGAATACCAAAGTAGTAAATAATAATAATAAAGAAGATGAGTCGATAGAAGTTGACGAAATAGTTAACATTAAAGAGTCCAATAATCATCCACTAGATCAAGTCATAGAAAATCTTAATCAAAGAACCTTAAGGTCTCAAGCCCAAAATCATAGTAACTTCTTTTGTTTTATATCTACAATAGAACCCAAAAATGTCAATGTGGCATTAAAAGATGAAAGTTGGGTTGTAGCTATGCAAGAAGAACTAAATCAATCTGTATCTAATAATGTTTGGGAATTAGTCCCTTTACCTATAAGTCAATCGATCATAGGAACAAAATGGGTCTTTAGAAATAAATTAGATGAAAACGGTATAGTATCTAGAAATAAGGCCATATTAGTAGCATAAGGATATAATCAACAAGAAGGTATAGAGTATGATGAAACATATGCTCCGGTAGCTAGGCTAGAGTCGATTAGAATACTTCTTGCTATTGCTTATGCAAATGATTTTAAATTATATCAAATGGATGTAAAAAGTGCTTTTCTAAACGGTCTTATAAACAAAAAGGTTTATGTTTCTCAACCTTCGAGGTTCATTTATTTTCAAAAACCAAACTATGTTTATGACGAGGTGTCATTTTATATACTTTTTCGGGGTCGTTTAACACCCTAAATCATGCATTTATGCCTAAAATAGGTACTTAATCGTTCCTTTTCATGTATTTCGCATTTGGAAGACATTTGGATGAATTACACATGACTTGGGCTCATTTGGAGAAGAAAGGAACAAGACTACGGACCTACACCAACATCAATCAAGATAATGTTCTCAGCAGCTGGAGATGGCGTCACCATTACAACGTGACACCCTCACAACGAAGACCAAGACGGCGTCACTAGATTCCACGACGGCGTCAGAGTTCACGACCCATCCCATTATCTAGAATATTCTCTATCATGATGGCGTCACAACTAAAATGCAACGCCGTCGCAGCGATTTTCCTATATATACAAACCCGAACTTAGGGTTTTGAGTGTGTAACTTTAGAATAAAAAGAGGGTACGAACCCTAGTTTGTTTAGCAGCTGTTAGGGACGACTTTAGGGCCTAAAAACCCTATTGTACTTCCGCCAACTCATGTTTTAATCAAGTAAGGTTTATTTAATCATTCAATATGTGTATGTGTTGTTTGATTAATCTATGTTCTTGCTTTATTAACATGCTAGGCTAAGCCTCCTATTGTGTTTATTTAGGATTGTATGAAACCTAAAATGTAGATCTTAGTGGTGTTGCTTCTTGTGATGGATGTGCATGTTAGGCTTTAGAAAACCAGCTTTTGTCTGTATCGCTGTTGATATGTCTAGGGAAACGTGATTGTGTAGAAAGGATACCATCGGGTAACAGTCTTCATACTACCTTGCCCCCTAATATGGTTGATCCACTTTTAATATATTTCACATGCACTTAGTTTACCCCTAGGGGCCTTGTAATAGTCTTCATATTACCTTACTTGTGAGTTGCTCTAGCGGAATACTAAGTAGACAGCGGGTTCGTGTAATTCGTTCATAACTTAGGAAATAATTACACAAATCATCACAAGTGTGACAAGGCAACAACACTAGGATAAGCAATCTAGGGAGTAATACATGATTAAATAAACACAGTCTTTTATCTTTTTGTTATCACCATTAGTTTAGTTTATTATTTAGTTTAATAGCTAAAACCAACCAACCTCTCCAATATATGATTTACTTGCTTTCTATAAAGTATAAAAATACAAAAATAATCTTCCCTCAATCCTTAAAATTCTGTTTAACCGTGATCAAGCCTTCCCAACCTATTCCTCAAGTGAACGATAACAACCCCCTGAGTCTTGCCTATACTACTACTACAACGATTAGGTGCTCTGCCTAGGGAGTTGTAAAACTTCGTGTAGAAGTCCTATGACGACCGCACATCAAGTTTTTGGCGCCGCCGCCTGGGGAACGGTTAGGTTTTGATCATAGTTTAACTTAGTTCTACTCGCTTGAATCCTTTCAAGTGAGATTTTAATTCCTGTCATTAGTTTTCTTGTAGTCTATCTTTTTCTTTGTGCCATTTGTTCGTAACATTTGTAAATTATAATGAATAGGTATGGTTATTCTAGCGTAGGTAGGTTTAATGTATTCTTCTGTAATCAACTCCTGGTGTTGCAACAACATCAAGATGAATCTCTCTACGATTCCTGGACTCGTTTCAAAGACATAATCTGAAAAGTCTCGAATCATGGCCTTAGTATATGGACCCTAATTGAAATCTTTCTTAAACATCTTGACTCGTTATCCCGTCGTATCATCAATTTGATAGCAAAAGGGGATCTTAGGAAGTTTAGTGATATAGGAGCATGGTATGCGATAGAGGATTGTGCCCAATATGATAAAAAATATAGTAACCCAACAAGCGCTATTTCTGATGAAACAATAGCAAATCCAAATGCTCAAATAATTAGGATGATATGGTTAGGGTACATGTACCTAGGTGCATAGCATGGTTAGATTATGATGAGCATGTAGATAGCCTAAGTACGATGGATAATGAGGTAGAGGTTTCAAGCCCTGAGAGTACCACACAAATCCTATCATTATTTAAGGAATACACACCGCCCGTGACTTACCCGGAAGAAGTTGAAAAGACTTTAGAAACCCCGATAGAGGTAGAACCTTTGAATGAAACAAAACTAGAGGAAGTAGGCTTGAATTGTAATCAAGTAAGTTACATAGCCCTGTGAGTACAATACAAAAACCATACAGTCCATTGAGGAATACACACCGCCCGTGAATTACCTGGAAGAAGTAGAAAAGACTTTAGGAACTAGAGGAAGTAGGCTTGAATTGTAATCATAACACTCCTCTTAGTTCTAGGGAAGCCCAAAGTTAGTTCAGTAAATACTTGAAATAAGCAAGAAGCAGTAGGACAGATTAAGTTTACAAGTTAACGGTCTAATTAGAAGAATATAGTATTAAAAGTTTAGTGAATTTAGTATAATTAAGAGTCAGGTTAATGTAAGTCAAGTAGTTTAAGACTAGTAGTTAGTAACTGATGATAGTTTAGACTTTCAGAGTTCCTTGTTTTGATGGAACAGAGCCTCAACGTTTACCATTAGTCCCAACCTTGATATAAGTCTAGGTGACGTAATAGGCCCCAAACCACCCATCAAACCACATAGTCCGGATAGTTCTAGGATGAAGGTAGTAGATTATTTAACAACTCAAACACCGCCTTTACCTCACGTGGAAAATTCCTATCCTAAGGGTGTGTATAGTTATTATAACCTAAGTATAGATGACCCTAAGAGACATTATGGATTTAAATCGGGTTTATTAGGAAAAAGTGTATCCCTAGGTGTTGATATTTCAAATTGGGAATGTTTGATGATGATTGGCGATTAGAATATAAGGAAGTTTCTTCTCTAGGAGAAGAACTTAGTTTATTCGATAAGCTAAATGAAGTAGAGAGAGGTAGAATTCTAGAAGCACACTGGTTAGAGCCTATTCTTCAACAACAAAATTCTCAACATATGGCTTCTTCTCATTATGGTGGTTTGTATTGTTACTATCACCCGCACTTGAACTCAAGTGTAGGGGAACCCTCCCCTTTATCTGTTAAATAAGGGTAGAGTCAGGCTTGTGACTCAAACAAAAACAAGCGCTTTTGGGGAGGCAACCTAATATTTACTTTTATCGCATATTAGGAGTGTCATGTGTTTTATTCTTTTCACTTTATTCTATCATGCTCGAATCTTATCTTGTAATCATGCTTTGTATTGTTCTTAACTTCGTCTTATTTGCAATCAAAGGTATTTTGCAACAATAAGTGTAGGGAAATCTATCCGGTTTTTAGAACCAAGTTCAAACATGTTAAATAAATTGTTTAGATTAATTCGCGTCAGTTTCGAGTCATATGATTGAATTGGCAAATCTCAGGTTTTATGCAGCCATTTGTACAGGAATTAACTTATGGAATCAAGTGCAGGAAATTTTTCATCAAAAGCTAAAATTTTGTTTTCACATAATGTGGAGACGACGTCACGATTTACAAGCGACGCCATCACTACGACACCTGTGACAGCGTCAGGATTTTCCTGACGGCGTCAAACGCCCATGTCTAGAAAACTTAAAGTTTTTAATTATTTTTGAAAATAAAACTTGCATAACATTTAATATATGTATTCTTCAGCTATAAACCTACAAAACCTAATGAGTTTGACAATTCTCTCACCCTATCTTTACTGCTTTATCAAGTGAAACCCTAATTTCATAATTGTATATTAATATATCGCACATTTTATGCTTGGTGTAGTTGTCTTTGTCTTTGATTACAAGTTATATTTGACGAGAAGAAGCTTGGAAGTTCTTAGGAAGTTTCATTGGATGATTCTTAGAGGACGATTTAACCAGTTATCGCATGTTTCTTCTCCATTATTGAGCAAACCAGGGGAGTACTAGTTTCTTTTCCTTGTTTTCTTTTCCCTTTATTCATTTTTACGGGTACTTCTATAGAACATTAGGGACAATGTTCAACTTAAGTGTAGGGGAGAAAATAAGCCTTAGAAACTATTCTTTCATTTGCCATTTGCTTTGTCCTTAAAATGATGGGTAATATATCGAAACATAGCATAAGAGGTAATTTTTACCAAAATTTAAAATTTTTATGACACATACCGACGAAAACCAAGTATTAATAGCGTCTCATGGATAGGAATTTATATGACTAGCACAATAACCCTTAGAATTCCACCCCAAAAATCTGAGGTTCGCCTTTAGATCTATAGGAATTTGGGTATCTATTATTGATACCCACGATAGTTTATACCTTTAGCCTTCTCAGTGTTAAGGATTCTCTTTTATCGTGAGCAGTTACATGTGTTTATTCCGTCGCTACGAATGTGTACGTGTGGTCTTCGTTGCCTTTTCTGGAGCATTGAGATCGGCATTAACTTATATGAGTGTACCGGTAGTAAATTAAATTCTAGAACTTTTTATTATGATGCATTCCAAGACCGCATAGTAAGTATTAGGATTTACTTGATAAGAGGCATAAGGATTAACCCATGTTTTAAACCTGTAATTGTTATGATGGTCACATCGATCATATAACTATCCCACACCCTTGCCATGCACTCATTATTAGTGCAGGATACCCCTAGTACAACCCTCTGAGCCTATCCTTTTTCACGGTTCTTGTAATTTTCTAGTTAAGCCGGACTATTAATGAAGAACATTGTCACCTTTAAACCAATCATTACACCCAAATCGCCTTAGCCCACCTTGTATGTACTCATTTTTAGTACATTATTGTTTTAACCCAAGTTAATTATTGAGTACATGGTTGCTAAGTCCTTATCTTTGTAAATACTGTTTTGGGACGATTAAGATTCTTGGTAGTATTTATTTCGCAGAAGAACGAGGAAGAAAAGTTAAGTCAATACCCCCACATATTTGTTAGATGATCTCCATGTTATTTTGATCCACCTTAAATCGGGTCATTAGTTAGATTGTAAATATCGAGCATGTAAAAGCTCAAGTGTAGGGGTACGTATTATAAACCCCATGTGATGTATTATGTTATTAAAAAAATAGAAAAGAAAAAGAAAGAGATTGATGTAGAGTTGTGTAGAGTTTGTATATCTTCGTCTGAGTTTTGGCTTAGCAACCAAACCAGTGTGTATTCGTGTAAATAATTAGCTAACCCTTCCACTCCAAATTCACCCAAAGCCACCCAAATGTATCCCATCTTTTTCCGTTTCCATTATATGTTATCTTACACCTACACCTCACAACCCTTTAAAAGACCTCTTAGATAGTAATGAATAATACTTGCACCTAGCGGTAGAGGTTTGATCCTTTACCAAGCCTATGGTAATTTATATGCTATGACAGGTAATGAGTGTTGATTTTCTGTTTCCCCCATATGTTATAATTTATTATACAACCGAGTGAAAGAGAGAATCCCCAAAAACTTATTTGAGGTGCTAGTATATACTTTCCATACTTTTAATTATAAAGTCTAGAAGGTTCTGTTGTAAAATACTTTTAAAGAGTAGGTAAAATGACCCTCATATTGCTATTGTTTAAGTAGAAAAGCCCATTTGCTTGAGGACAAGCAAATCCCAAGTGTAGGGTTATTTGATAAGGTGTCACTTTATACACTTTTTCGAGGTCGTTTAACCCACTAAATCATGCATTTATGCCCAAAATAGGTATTTAATTGTTCCTTTTTAGGTATTTAGCATTTGAAAGGAAATTGGAGGAAATACACGTGACTTGGGCTCATTTAGAGAAGAAACATACGAAACTACAAACCTACACCAACATTGCTCAAGAATTTCTCCTCAGAAGCTGGAGATGGCATCACAGATTACACGTGACGCCGTCACAAATCCTACCACGATGGCGTCACAAGATATCGCGACGACGTCAGCCCACATGATCCAGCCCATTATCTAGAATATTCTTGTCACGACGGCATCATGATTAAAACGCAGTGATTTTCCTATAAATACAAATCCGATTTTAGGGTTTTAAGTATGTAACTTTAGAATAAAAAGAGGGTACGAACCCTAGTTAGTTTAGCAGCTGTTAGAGACGATTTTAGGGCCTAAAAAGCCTATTGTAGTGTACTTCCTCAAGTCATGTGTCTCATTCAACGTAGACTTATTTAATCATTCAATATGTCTTATTGTGTGATTCTTATCTGTTTTTGCTTTATCTATAACATGCTTGGCTAAACCTTCTATTGTGTTTATTTATGATTGTATGAAACCTAGAATGTAGATCTTAGTGGTGTTGCTTCTTGTGATATATATGCGGTGTTAGGTTTAGGATAACCAGCTTTGTCTGTAAGCGCTGTTGATAAGGTCGTAGCGAAAACATGTTTGTTAGAAAGGATACATCTGGGTAATTGTTCTTCATACACTTACCCCTTATAATATGGTTGATTCCACTATTAATATATTTCACATGCAATTCAATATATTCTTAGGTGCTTGAAATAGTATTCATTACTATCTTACTTGATGCGTGTATTCTTAACGGAATATTAAATAGACGTCGGGTTGTGTAATTCGTTTAATGCTTTAGGGAAATCACTCTACATAGATCATCACTAGTTTGACAAAGGAAAACAACACTAGAGAAGCAACTGGAGTGAGTAATACAAGATTAAATAAACACAATCTTTTATTATATTGTTATCACCATTAGTTTAGATTATTATTTAGTTTAACAACTAAAACCAACCAACCTCTCAAATATATGATTTACTTGCTTTCTATAAAACATAAAAATACAAAAATAATCTTCTCTCAACCCTTAGAATTCTGTTAGACCGTGATCAAGCCTTCCCAACTATTTCGGAAGTGAACGATAACAACCCTTCGAGGTCTTGGCCTATTCTACTACTACAAAGATTTGGTGCTCTGCCTCGGGTTGTTGTAAAACTTCGTGTCGAAGTCTTCGACGACCGCATCAGCGAGTGCTAAACCGGATTGCATGAAATAGCGATAGCGCTTTTTGAATCACAATACATTGGTATTCTATTGATTTTGTATCCATAGTCCAAAAGTTGTGTCTGCATCCAGATGACTAGTGCACAACAAGTGGATAGTGATACGTACTCAGCATTTAGCAGTTGATAACGCTAGTACAATTTACTTTTTGGGAATTCTAGGCTCACTATCTTTTCACTAGAAAATTGTAAACTCCAATGTACTTTTTGCAAATCATCATGACACACCTACATGGTTGCATCTGAAATGCATTAGTTCAAAATCGGAAATCCTTCGAATACATAGTTACATGTTATAAAGACTGTCTATGTACAAAAAAGATCAGCTTGACTGTGGCTCATGCCTGATAACGAGCACATACAAAGGTGGCAAAAGTAATATCTAGTCTACTGGCTGTTAGGTACATGAGCCCACCAATCATACTACGATATCTCGTCTGATCGATTGGAGTGCCCTGTAAATCAGTATCTAGTCTAATGGTAGCCATGGGTGTGCTTATGGAGTCACATTCATCCATACCATGTTTCTTTAAAAGCTCGATGGTATATTTTAACTGACTAATAAAGATGCCACAAGGAGATTGATGAACTTGAAGTCCAAGAAAGAACTTCAATTCACCCATCATCAACTTTTCAAAGTTGTTTTTCATAAAGCGGTTTTGCAACCATTTTGAAAATCTAGGTTGTAGAACCAAAATAATGTCGTGAAATTTACTTGAACATGTAAAATGTCTTCCCTGTGATGTCTTGTGAACAAAGTCGGGTCAACAATACCTTTGGTAAAGTGATGCTTAATTAGGAATGATGAAAGTTTTTCGTACCATGCTCTTGGAGCATGCTTGAGACCGTATAGAGATTCATTCAACTTGTATATGTGGTCAGGAAAGTCTGGGTCTACGATGCCGTCGGGTTGGCTTATTTAAACTTCTTCTTTCAATGGCCCGTTGAGAAATGCTGTCTTGACATCTATTTGAAAGACGGTAAAGTTTTTATAAGCAGCGTAAGCAACAAACATCTAAACTGCTTCAAGGCGAGCAACGGGAGCAAAAGATTCCTCAAAATCAGTGCCCTCTTCCTGTTTGTTACCCTTAGCTACAAGACGAGATTTGTTTTGTATGACAATATTTTCTCTATCTGATTTGTTCTTCCAGAGCTATTTGACTGCAATTATATTTTTGTTGGCAGGTCGTGGAACCAGTACCCATACATCTAGTCTCTGGAATTGATGCAACTCGTCTTGCATAGATTATATCCAGCTATGATCTGACATAGCTTCTTTGATGTTCTTTGGCTTAAAATTAGTGACAGTTAACGCATACATACATACTTCTAAATTAGTACTGAGCCTACTTCTTGTCATCATTGGCTTGGAAGGGTCACCAATCACTTAAACCAGGGGATGAGCTTTTGTCTAGACATGTGTTGAAGTTTAAACAGTAGTAATTTCTTGCATTTCTGACGGTTCTTCAGCGGTTGAAGATTGATGTGTCGTTGTGTGTAGGTATATTTTATGTAGCAAGTTTTACTATTTATATTTTGCCAAATTTACCTAAAAACAACACTAACGAGCAGTGTACCCTTTTTAGTTATAATTTGGGCGCCAAACCAAAACACTATTCACCCGTCGTCCCAAAGTTACCATTCACTCAAATGAAAGGGCTTTCTACAATTGAGCGGTAACTGATGTCTTATTCAATTAAAGTAAATGGTATTGGCAAGGACAAATCAGTCATCTCCAAGCTCTTAGTAGCTCACTCTCATGAGGAGGACACGTCAGAGAAAGAAAAGCACAAGGGAGAAGTAGGATTTACTCTTGGATCACTCAGAAAAGTAACACAAGGTCACATCAAAGGAATTACACGCTGGCAATCCTTAGTAACACACAAAATGTTTCAAAGGGACAACCTATATTGATGATCCATTGATTGGGTAAATGAATGGCTGAGATCAAAGGTGGAGCGCGGGGGATAGGATTTTTAGGCCTAGAAGCTTCTCTACAGCCTATAAAAAGGCCTCACTATCACACACTCACACACGTAGTTTTTAGCTTAAGATTTAGTTTTTAGCTTAATTTTACTTTTTACCTTGTAATTTACTTTTTAAGAATTGTAACCAAGTTTTATATTAATGATAATTCAGTTTTTTTTAATCTCTCATAAGCTCTTTGTTTTCCTTAAGATCTTATTTTCCTTAAGATGTTAAGCTAAAAGCTCAATAAGCTCTCATAAACTCTTATTAGTCTCTAAGCTAATAATTGAGCTTAATAAGCCTTAATCTTACTTAAAACTTGTAAAATCAGCTTAAAAGTCTTATTTACCTTTGCATAATGGATTTAAGCTAATGGAAGGGGGATCTAAAAGGGAAGGATCCCCAAGGACTTATACCCTAGCTTATTAATAAGCTAGGGAGCTTGTAGCTGCCATATTTGGTTCCTCTTGTTTAGCTAGAGGATTTGTAAGTTTCTCTTTAATTTCTTTAAGTTTTTTCCTTTCAATAATTGTCTATTTACTTTCTATGCTTAAATCTGTTTATTTGCTTATAATGGTTGCTTATTTGTTCTTATATATCTTTAATTTTGCTTATTAGATTAGTTAGATTATCTGTTTTTGATTAAGTAGTTAAATAAAAAATCTAAAGTTTTCATTTTCTTGTCATCATTAATCTATAAAAAACCAAACTATAGTAGGAGAGTAGTGTAAATCTATAGATTGCTTGGAATTATTCAGTTGTTAGTTTATGTTTAATAGATTAGTTAAAAGTTGTTTTTCATCAGGTAATTAAGTTTTAATAAATAAATCTTAGTTTTAAAGGCTTTTTCAAAACTGTCATGAACCTAAAAGGGTGTTTGGCATAGGCTGGTTTGACCTGCAAAAGTCAAATTAGGGTGTGCAATTTGTTTGATTCACTTGTGTTCTCATTTAAAATGAGTAGTAATTCACTTTTTATAAGTTAGTTTTCAATAAATAAAAAGTTTGAGTTTATTTTTCATAGTTTTGCACCAGGACATTTTTCTAGTTTTCTTTGCTAAGTCTAAATTTGATCCAAGCATTCTAGGGAAATTCTGTGCTTGTTGTTTGCTCACAATCACTTAATAGAGAGTGTAGTGTGCAGGTTTACCTTAAAGGATCTCTGCATTTTTGTTTGTGGTTTTCCATTTGCACTAGCAGTCGTAACACAGTTACCACTTCTGTCACTTTTGGCTTAATTATTAGTTAGGAAATCTTAGATTTTAGCTTATAAAATTCAAGTAGGTAATAGTTTTTACATAGCTTAATACATATTAGGGCTTAATTTGCAATTTGTAGCTTATCTTCCTAGTTTATTTTGCTGTCAAAAGTCATAAAAAACCAAAAGACCAAATACAGTTAGCAATAGATATTAGCTTTTAAATTTCAAATTCTAGCTCTTAAGATTAGTTTTTATTATTTAAATTCATAGCTAATTAGTTGTTTAATAAGGTTGCTTAAAGCTCAGGATCTGAATTGGCTTATTGAGTTTTTTTAGCTTAATCTGATTTTAAGCTTTTCTTGCTTTATCCTTAGTTTAGCATTTTGTTTATCAAATTCAGATAGGTTTCAGTGTTTTTGAACCATTTAGCTTTTCATTTTTAGTTTAAATACATTATAAGCTTTATAGAACTTCTTTTGTTTTTGAAAATAAGCTTAATTTGAGCTTTTTACGAGCTTATAAGTAAAAAATAAGAGAAAAAAAAAAAAAAAACAAAAAAAAAAAAAAAAAAAAACAAAAAATCCCCACTTTTTGAGGTCAGCTAAATGATAAGCTCTTTTAGAGCTTACTAGTGGTTTCCAGTTATAAGTTCTTTTATTAAAGTTAATCACCTCAACTTATTCTACAAGTTTGCTTTTATAAGTTTTTGATAATAAGCCCTTTTTAATTCATCTTAATTTTGGTTATTAAAGGGAATTAGGGGTGTAATCGGGTTGGGCCTTCAGGGTAAGTTGTGAACACTTTTAAGTTTTTTTCGTTTTCTTCGTTAGTTCCTTTAGTTTACATGTTAGTCCTTTAAGGCTTTTCATAGTTAGTCCTCAGTTAGTTATAGTTAGTTAGTTTTTAATTTTAATTGATAATTAGGTTTTAGATTTTAATTAGTTTAATTAAAGTTTAATTAAAAAGTAAAAATTAGGGCTTTTATTTTTATAAAATTTCTGCATATTTTCTTTATTGGTTATAATTTTTATTAAAAAATTTAGGATTTTTATTTTTTTATAGTTTTATTACTTTTTAAAAGTTTTTAATTGTTCTAAATTTTAGAAACAAATCATATCTTTAATCTAAAAGCCAAAATAAATAATCTTTTTTTCTAAATTTTCTCTATTTACTTACTTTTACTTAGGAAAAATATAATTTCAATTATTTTCTATTTCTTTTATTTTTAGTATTTAATAGAATTAAAAAAGTTTTTAATTATAAAATTCAAAAATATAAAAAATTATAATTTTCTTTTTCTTAAAATTTTCTTTTTTCCTAATTAGGTTTAGAAACTTAGTTTGCAATTTTAGGGTTTAATTTTAGTCTATTTGCTTAATTGTCGTGTTTTATTTGTTTTCTGTATTTGTTTAATTGTTTAAATTGCCTTTAATTTTCATTTTATTGATTGCCTTTTTATTTAGAGTCATAGATCATCAAAATCATCTATTTTCTTATTCTATCATAATCCAAGCTTAACGAGGTTTCCAATTTCATAGTCGTGGGGAAGGGAAAACGGACCGGGTTGATCATATTTATCGGTTAAATATACGTATTTCTATTTTTATTATATATTTTTTGAGAATTTTTGGGCTTTTGAGGTTGAATTTTCCTTAAGGATTTTCTTAATTGCTCTTAAGGTTATATTTTATCGTATATTTTATAGTGTATTAAAACTCCACAATCAGTTTTTGGCGCCGTCGCCGGGGACTGGTGTATTAAGAATCTTGTTTGTAGTTTTATTTGGTTTGAAGATCCTTCCGCACTCGGAAAGTTTCATTCTTGTTTTATAATTCAAAAATCCAAAAAAATCATAAAATATAAAAAGTAAAAAATATTTTCCTTTTCTTTTTAGTATAAGTAAAAGATAAAAAAATAGAAAAATCAAAAATATAAAAAAAATCTTCCTTTTTAATTAAGAAATAAAAAGTCACCAATTGGTAACTCTGACAAGGGTTTTCCTTCACAAAGTCTGTTTAGGTTTTTGAAATTTACATGGACCCAACCTCCCTATGCCATAAGTTTGATCATCAGTGTCTGCTTTGCAAGATAAACAAGCCCAAAACCTCCTAAAGGAACATTGTCACATCTAAATTGAAACTGGTTACATATTGTTGTGTCTGGGGACTTTACAGTATATTTGATTTTCATCAGGTAATTAAATTCAGGAGACAAAACAAGACATTCCGAGTCAGGTTAAACAAATAGGAACCTTGTTCTTTTTGTTCACACATTTGTGACATAGAAAAGAGATAGAAATGCTGATGTTCTTTACATAGCTTACATCCTCAAATATAACTTACCAGTTTTTATTTTCCCTTTACCGTAATAAGCTTTAACTACTCCAAAGGCAACATTGGCCACCATTATAAAGTCTTGAAAGTCAGCAATGTTAAGCCTGTTTCCTGTCATTGTGCCTGGAACATCCACTATCAATAATTCCTTTATTCTTTAGAGTTCTTTGTGGATTTTCCTGCACATTTAAAAGAAAGAGATTAGACTCTCTTAGGGACCCAAGTTGTTTGGGCTTGAGTCTGCCTAGTGGATCTTTGAAAGTTAAATAATTTCTAAGATGCATCCACTTGTATTTGGATGAGAATATTATTGTTGTATCCTGGTGCTTCTCCATTTACAACCTGCTTGAGGAAAGATTAACAGCAGTTGATCCCATTTTTCCCCCAACAGTACTACTTCTTTTACCTTAGCAGTATAAACTTTTTGGTTTGAAAAATTTGTTTTTAGTACTGTTGTTCTTTTGAAAGGCCTTGATGATGGTGAATGAGTTTTATGAAAAACATTTACTGGTCTAACACCATTCATAATGGGCTTAACAGTATTAACTTTCAGAGCAGTGCTAGTTAGTACTGTCTGTCTATTAACATTTTATCTAACAGTACTAACATTGTAGTAAACTGGCTAGCCTTTAGCAGTTTACATGGAGTTTTTCCAGTTCTGTTTGTACTGCTAAGGGGAACAAATTGATTTTGTTTGTTACCCTTGAACCATTGTTCCATGTTTGGTTTCCTTCCCTCTTCATTACCCTTTAGACATATTTTATTTTGTTTGTTTAGTTCACCTGGTGTAGCCAATTTTACATGATATCACAATCTCTCTATTAAATGACCTCCTAAACTACCACAGACAAAAAATGCTCTTTGGGTAAACCCTTTGCACTAACTCTTTGATGTTAACCCTAGGTTTTTTAAACTATGTGTAGACTGTTCTTAACATTTTCCCTAGGAGTTTTTACTTGCTTGTTAGCAACTAGGTGTATCAAGTCCTTTAGTTTTGTACACAACATTGCTCATCATCACTATCTGATTCATACTCCTCAATGATAGGAGCATCGACACAAACCTTATAGTTGAACTTCTATTTATGATCATTGACAACTGGTTTTACACTAATTAGAAGGTTCTGTATAGTGTTAGAGTCACAGTAAATCAAGTTCGTTGTTGAGATTCAGATTCACTGGTTGAGACTTTCTTGGACCATATGTATATTGTGAGTCATCTATTTCAATATCAGGTCCAGAGGGCAAATAATTCCCTGTCATGGGTGGGGGTACTGCTTGCATTTCACATGTTTTAACAAGCCTTTTATGCAAAGGTGGATTTTCAAAATCACCTTTATTGCACCTAAAGACACTTTGCGGGGAAATTCATGTTCATACTAAAAATCCCACTATATCTGTAATCACCATACCGAGCCCAAATTTATCACTGGCACTCATTTGATAATTTACAATTTTACCAAGATTTTTTTGAAGATGATTCCATTTGTTACTATTACTTCTTAAATCATCTTTTTCTTTTGAGCTTTAGCAACAATTTCTTATGGTATGTCGAGAACATCTGTTTTATCATTAAATCTATTTCATAAATTTGATTTTTTGTTCATACCAAAGTTGACCTTGTTGATGGGCAACTAACTGTGCTTCAACTTTCTTAAGACCTTGAGTATAAGCCTTTATTTCTACACTAGCATCACTAAGTTGCTCTCTTTGAGCATCATATAGTCTTTTAAGGTTAGCATAAGACTCTTTACACTCATTTAAACATACCTGTATTGATCTTATTGTGTCTGATCCTGAGCTGTTGCTAGCCATGAAAGCAAAATTTTCATCATCTTCTGAATGAGTTATCCAGTCAACACATTCTCCATCAACTGTCACCATTGCTTTAGACTCTTCTTTCTTTCCAGTTCTGTTCCCATCTTTATTTCCAGGATTTCCATCCATCCTCCTCCTGTATCTTCATTTGTTTCTACACTCTCTTACAAAATGGCCCTGTTTTGTGGCAGTTGTAGCATTCCACTTTGGTTGGTTTTATCAAAACCAACAGGTTCTTTTGCATCAAACTGTAGCTTTCTACCAGTCTTCTTGTAGAACTTCTTTATTCTCATAGAGATCATTGCCACTTGCCATTTTAAGTCCATTTCTTCAAGGTCATATTCATCAACCTGGTCTAAGTCCTCATGATCCAGTTGAGGACAACTAGATTGACTTGCAAGCAAGGAATATGATGATGTTTTGTTCATGCTTTGAATTATGACTAAAGTTATTGGAAACTCCATAGCTATGTTACTTACATCATTGTACTGCTGGTTCGTTTTCAGAAAAAATGCTAATTTTGCAAGTTGGAAGATGATGCTAGTAGGCTTTTACATTTCATTTTTCAAAGACTCTTAGATTGTTGTACAAGTCATCAAAACTGAGACTGTCCATTCCTGGTTTGTTCCTCATAATTTAAGGAAACTGTAAACCAAGAGACTGGTAGAGATTTAGGAAATTTCTGATTTGCATCTTCAGTAGATACACCTGCTCCATGAATCTCTAACTGACTGAGAAGACTTTGGAATCTTTCATAGCCTTTGTGAATCCCATCTGTGTTGGATACAGTGAATCCTTCAAACTGTTGCGTCAATGATGTACTTCTGCTTCTTTTTGGATTCATCATTTCACCAATCTTGATTTGATGGCATTCCAATTTCTTTTGCATCAGTCATCTTATGGAATTTAGCTAGATGATCTTCTGGTATGGCCATTAGCAAGGTGGTCCTAGCTTTTCTTTCTCTTTCTCTGGCCACTATTTCTTCTGCTGTTTTAGGAGGCAAAATTTTAAGTTGTCCTGATGTATCAGTTGTGACTGACACAGGACCATTCCCATTTTGGATAACCTCCCAAATTGGATAGTCTGTATGAGCCAAATAGTGTTCCATCTTCATAGCCCATATATCATATTCTCCCTTTTTGAGAATAGGCAGCTTGATGGTTGAGACTGTATGAGGAGTTTGTTGTGTTGCTGGTGGAGGTGGTGGTGGTGGATTCTCATCTTGTGTTTCAGACATGTTTAGTTTTGTTGGTTGGAGATGAATAACTGGTTTTTAACTGTTCTTCTTGTTCAGAGTTTCTCAAAGCTCTGATACCACTTGAAGGTCCTAGATAACTGAATGGATCTTTGCAGCCTATAAAGGATGATAGCCAAGATGTATAAATACAAATGACTATGTAGAAACAATGACTATGAATACTATGTGTTAATGCGGAATCTTAACACAGGTACCAAGAAGAACAATGAACAACTGAATAACAACTTTATTAATGTGTTCTTGAGGATTACAGATTGCTAACTATGATATATGATTTGCTAAGCTTGTGTATGCGTCTGTAATCGTCTGTGTTCATATATATCTAACTATGCCAAAGGTGATCCTTTTATATACTAAGGATAACCCTAAATGGCTTACATATCTTTTTCTAAAATATCTCATAAATATCTTTTAAATATCTTCTCAACGGTACTAACTAACTTTCTACTAACGGTACTAACTAACTAACAGTACTTAATACTTTGTACTGTCGGTACTAAGTATAACTGACAGTACTAACTATTTGTACTGTCGGTACTAAGTTAAGAAAACATTAATCCTAACATATAATACTCTCAACGGAGGTATTATCATAATCAATTCCGGTGAACTTGTTGGTTCCCAAACCGAACTAAAGATTTAACACTTGCCATTTGTGTCTCTACGAAGTACGGCTCACCTTGAAAAGCAATTTTTGAGAGCTACCGTGAAGTAGTTGATTATTTGGTTTAAGTCTCTTCCGTATAACTGTTAAAATTCATTGTTAATTAAAAAAAAATCCAAACAAAAAAAAATTAGTGTAAAGTTTTGCTTTTTGATTTTTAGTTTTTCTTTTTATGCGCACTCGTTCGCAATCTCGAAGACGTCGTCAACAACAAACTCCTCCGGTTGTTGTTGAACCTTTTGATTTAGAAGAACCAATTGTCGATCAAAACATTGTTACGATGGCCGACAATCGTACCATGGCTCAAATGCTACAAACACCCATCGAGGGGTATGAAGATGCTATTGTTGTCCCACCGATTAATGCTAACAATTTCGAGCTTAAACAACCTTTAATCAATCTTGTGCAAAGTAATAAGTTCACGGGTAGACAAGACCCTCATAATCACCTTCGATTCTTCAACAAGGTCACTTCAACGTTTAGACATCCCGAAGTTCCGAACACTTCGATCAAGCTTTTGCTTTTTCCTTTTTCTCTAGACGGTGAAGCCCGAGGACTTTGGTTTAGACAAAGACCTCCTAGGTATCAATTTGTCATTGGGACGACCTTGTTGCAAAATTCATAAATCAATTCTTCCCACCTTCAAAAACCACTTACTATCGGAATGAGATCATTACTTTTTTCCAAAAACCAAACGAAACCTTCAATGAAGCATGGGAACGTTTTAAAGGACTCCTTCGTCAATGTCCTCACCATGGCTTCTCGGAACTACACCAACTCGATACTTTTTACAATTCTTTGAGTTCCAACGATCAAGATGCCTTAGACTCCGCCGCGGGAGTGTGCGGTGGCAATTTTTTTAGACAAGACTGGCCTCTAGAAGGATTAGCGATTATTGGGGATACAAGTCAAAAGTTCGTTACTCAAGAAGTCGTGCTAATGATTCAAGAGTGAGTACGGATGCTCCTCTTTCTAATTCTTCACCTTCTAATAATTCTTTCGATATTCAACAATTAGCCGCTTCTCTCGAGGATAAGATGACTATTAAGATGAAACAAATGATGAATGAAATGAAAGCTTTAGTTGTTACTACTCCCGCACCCATCAAAGCGGTTGAGGAAGTATGTGTTACGTGTGGATCGAATCACAATTTTAACCATTGTCCGTTAACTCGAGGTGGAAATGATTTTCCCGTTTTTCATGACAACATCCAACAATTTCAACAAACCGCAGCCGTTGGCAAAATTTTCTCCAAAGAAACCAACCATCTAATTTAGCAAGTCAAATGAAACCACCGGGTTTCAATCAACCAAATGTTCAAAACAACCAAAACCGATATCAAGGAAAACAATTCAATTCAGAACTCAACTGTGGAGGAAATTTCAAACCAAACCGCCAAAAACAATCAAGGAGCCCATTATTAAACTCCACCATACCATACCACCAACAAATCAACTTGGGGTTTACTCAAGCTTTACCTCCCGTTCACAAATTCAAGGTGTGTTCTAAAATGGGATTTTGAAAGTTATGCTAAAGCTAATGAGCAATATGAATAACTTTTGCAAACTGAAGTATAAAAAAAGATAATTTTCAAAGAAACCACAATGATTTTCAAGAGTTTACAATGATTCTCAAAAGATGCAGATGATTTTCAGAAGATGGATGGCTCTAGTGTCATGCAAAGCTATCACACAACCAAGATTCAGTTCAAGTTCGTTACCAAGCTTAAATACCATTCCATACCCTAGGAACGAAGCCAAAGGCAAATTACCACATGAGTGGTTGTCTCTTCCCATATGACGGACCTCCAATTCCCTTGCCGGTGGTGGAAAAGGAACACGATTGGTGACAAAAAGGATACGAAGCTACCTAGCACCGAAGGACATCAACCTCAAGTTGTCAAGACTTAGGAAAAGACAAGAACCAATCAACGAGCATTCTTTTAGCTTTCAAAGACAAGACAAAGACTAGTTGTGCTACCCCTTCAAGACATGCAAAGAGAATAATTCGTGAAAAGGAATGATATCATAGCTTCAACTGTTTATGGAAATTTTTCAGTATTTCACTTTGAGGCTAAGTTCGCGGATGCTCTCATTAATATGCAAGTTGCTCAATTGTCAAAAAATATGGCTTAAAAAAACATAAGACAGTTAATCGAGAATTAATACACCTTTGAATGAAAATTGTAGTCGCGTGTTGTCTTTAAAAAGCTTTTTAGAAAAGCTAGGTGACCGGTCGCGATTTCTTATTCATGTGACTTTTTTTGGAGTTTTTTCGTACGTTGATAATTGCTTAGCCCTAGCAGATTTAGGTGCTAGCATAAAATTAATGCCTCTTTCCATTTGGAAAAAGCTTGGACTCCCGGGCCTAAATGATACTAAAATGGTGTTAGAATTAGCCGACCGAACAATTTCCAAACCAACCGGTGTAGCCGAGAATGTTTTTGTCAAGGTAGGAAAGTTCTACTTTCCGGCCGATTTTGTTGTTCTTGATTTCATAGCCGATCCTCGAGTACCGTTGATACTCGGGAGACCTTTTCTTAGGACAGCTCATGCTTTAATCGATGTATATGAAGGAGAGATAATTCTTAGGAATGATGATCAGACTTTAACCCTTAAATGTGGTGATACACCTTCTATTTCGTACAACAATTTCGAATCGTTGAAGAAAGTCGATCTCATTGATGTCACGGTGGTGAAAAATACTCAAAGAAGTCTTAGATTTTTTCCAACTCAGTTGATATGGCAATCTTCTCCACGGATACAATCCGATTGTTTCAAATTCTTCTCCGACACTTACTCCGTTCGAGGAAAGTGATTTTCTACTTTTTGAAGAAGTCGATGCTTTTATAGCAATCGATGACGAGCAAACTTCACTAGAAATTAATGCTATGTACTATGATCCCGAGGGTGACATTCTCATTCTCGAAGCACTTCTCAATAGTGATCCATTACCTCCTCAACCAAACCAAGGAGATTTCTTACCAGAAATTCGAAGAGACCTTAAAATAGTTGAACCAAAGAAGTCTTCAATCGAATATGCTATTTCTTATGAACCAAAGAATGAACCTCCCGAGGTTGAACTTAAGGACTTACCTCCTCATCTCGAATATGCATTTTTAGCAGATAACAACAAGTTGCCTGTTATAATTGCCAAAGATTTGAGCGATGATGAAAAAGGATCCGGCTCTCATAAAGGTTCTTAAATCCGAAAGCAAGCAAATTGCTTGGAAGATCTCTGACATTAAAGGTTAAACCACGGAATTTTTGATCTCAAATAAAATTCTAATGGAAGATGACTATGAACAGCGGTCCAAACTCATCAGAGTAATAGGGTTAATCCAAAAATTCATGATGTCATTAAAAAAGAGGTTGAAAAACTTCTCGATGTTGGATTGATCTACCTAATCTCGGATAGTCCTTGGGTGAGCCCAGTACACTGTGTACCAAAGAAAGGAGGAATGACCGTAGTAACCAATGATGATAACGAATTAGTACCGACAAGACTTGTAACAGGATGGAGAGTATGCATAAATTATCGTAAGTTGAACGAAGCTACAAGAAAAGACCATTTCCCTTTACCGTTCATGGATCAAATGCTTGAGAGACTCGCAGGAAATGAGTACTATTGTTTCCTCGACGGTTTCTCGGGTTATTTCCAGATTCCAATTGATCCAAATGACCAAGAGAAGACTACATTCACTTGCCCATACGGAACGTTTGCTTATCACCGCATGCCTTTTGGTTTATGCAATGCGCCAGGCATGTTTCAAAGGTGTATGATGGCAATCTTCCATGATATGATTGAAAAGACAATGGAAGTCTTCATGGATGATTTCTCGGTTTTTGGAGATTCTTTTTCTACGTGCCTCACCAATTTAGAAAAAATGCTTAAACGGTGTGAAGACACCAACTTAGCTCTAAATTGGGAAAAAGGCCATTTCATGGTAAAAGAAGGTATCGTACTCGGACATAAAATCTCGAAGAAAGGAATTGAAGTCGACAAAGCTAAGATCGATGTGATTTCTAAGCTACATCACCCAACCACCGTTAAGGAAATTCGAAGTTTTCTAGGGCATGCTGGTTTTTACCGTAGATTCATCAAAGACTTTTCAAAGATCTCTCGACCCATGACCCATCTCTTAGAGAAAAACACTCCTTGTATCTTCTTGGAAGATTGCATTCTAGCCTTTTAAACATTGAAAAAGAAGTTAACCGAAGCTCCAATTCTCATTGTTCCGAATTGGGACCAACCTTTTGAAATCATGTGTGATGCAAGTGATTATGCAATAGGTGCGGTTCTAGGGCAAAGGATTGAGAAGCATTTTAGACCAATTCATTATGCATGTAAGACAATGACCGAAGCAGAATCAAACTATACAATAACGGAAAAAGAAATGCTTGCAGTTGTTTACGCTTTTGAGAAGTTTTGATCATATCTAATCATGAACAAAAGTGTTGTTTACACGAACCACTCCGCATTGAAATACCTCTTCAACAAGAAAGACGCCAAAGCAAGATTGCTTAGATGGGTCTTACTTCTTCAAGAATTTGATTTTTCAGTAATTGATACCAATGGAGCTGAAAACTATGCAGCCGATCACCTCTCTCGTCTTGAAAACCCGTATGAGAATGTTTTTGATCCTAAAGAGATTAATGAAACCTTTCCTCTTGAAACGTTGAATACGGTGACTTCTCATGATAATCAAAGTACCCCGTGGTTTGCGATATATGGCAAATTACACCGCGGGGATTTTTCTTCATCAATAGAATGTCAACCCAACAAAAGAGGAAGTTTTTCAAGGATATAAAGCATTACTTTTGGGATGATCCCTATCTCTTTCGTACATGTGCGGATCAAATCATCAGTAGATGTGTATTTGGCCAAGAAGCTCTTGAAATTCTCAAGGCTTGTCATGAAGGACCCACTAAGGGCCATCATAGTGTTAACATCACCGCTCGGAAAGTATTTGATGCCGGTTTCTTTTGGCCTACGATTTATAAGGATGCTTACGAATTGATCAAATCTTGTGATGCATGTCAAAGACAAGGCAAGATTTCACATCGAGATGAAATGCCTCAAAATGCAATCCAAGTTTGTGAAATTTTCGATGTTTGAGGTATCGATTTTATGGGACCTTTTCTGTCGTCTAGAGGAAACAAATATATTATAGTAGCCGTCGATTATCTTTCCAAATGGGTTGAAGCTAAGGCGCTCCCCACCAACGATGCTAGAGTAGTTGTTAAGTTTTTAAAATCCCTTTTCTCCCGATTTGGTGCACCTAGAGCTATCATAAGCGATCGTGGGACCCATTTCTGTAATGACAAATTTGATAAAGTTATGTCTAAATATGGTGTCACACATCGTCTTTCTACCGCTTACCACCCTCAGACTAGTGGTTAAGTCGAGGTGACGAATCGTGGTCTCAAAAGAATCTTAGAGAGGACGGTAGGAGAAAACCATGCCTCATGGTCCGACAAACTAGATGATGCATTATGGGCTTTTAGGAACCGTCTTACCAAAAACTCAATTGAGGATGGCACTCCCTACAAGTTAGTTATGGGGAAAAGCCATGTTCACTTACCGTTGAATTAGAACACAAGGCATATTAGGCTTTCATGCAGGCCCAACTTCGATCTCAAAACTGCAGGTGATCATAGAAAGCTCCAACTTAATGAACTTAACGAGCTTCGTGATCAAGCTTATGCGAATTCGCTAATATACAAGGAGAAGACAAAGAAACTTTACGATTCAAAGATCAAGAATCGAATCTTCAATGTTGGTGATCAAGTTTTACTTTTCAACTCCCGATTAAAGATTTTCATCGGAAAGCTCAAGTCCCGATGGTCCGGTCCTTTTACTATTACCGAAGTTTTTCCTTATGGCACAGCCAAATTGTCTCATCCCGATGGTTCTAATTTCAAAGTCAACTGCCACCGTCTTAAGCATTACTATGGAGTGGCAATTACACCAACCATTGGTTACTAGGATCTCCAAACATTCCTAAGGGCAAACTAAATTATGGAGATCGAGTCGAGCTTGTGACTCGGTTGACCAAAAAACAAGCGCCTTCGTCGGGAGTTCACCCTATGCTAATCCTTTTCTATTTTCTTTTATTTTTTTAATAATGTGTTGTGTTGGAGGAGCTTGTACTATTTCTTATTTCTCGATGTTTGTTGCTTGTTTGTTGTGATTTTGGTTAGGATCGAAACCAACATAATTCTTTGACAGCCTCTGTGTCGGTTTGATTTGTCCCGTTATACTCGAGCTTATCATCCATTGTGTCGAAATTTGTTTGGGGAGATCCGATATCCTTTCATCTTATCGATTCACGTTTATCTTTGATAATTCATAAACGATGGTTTACGTAAGAGACCCGGACTTTAAACATTGTAGGACAATTGTTTTGTTTTAAGTTTGGGGAATGGGTAAGTCTATCGATATGATATTACCTTATTTATTGTTTTGTTCTACGTACCGTTTCCCACAAAAATAGCAAAAAGTTTAAATTTTTAAGATCTTATTAGTAGTTATAAAAAAAATATATAAAAAAATATTAAAAATAATAAAAAATTAATTAAATTATAATAATGTTAGACACGAATGTAGGTTTTCCTATGTTAGGTAAGAATAGAAAGTAATTTTTTGACCAGATCGTACGTGTAGAGTTTTAGCTTTTTTCCTTAAGAATAATGATAATAGTTTTGTTACTAGTCTCCTATGGACTTTAAATGTTAGACTTTGAAATCTATTATAATGAAGCTTTTGCTTATCTCAGTAGATTTTAAATTAAGCCGAGAGTTGATTTATATAGGCTAAGTATTTGCTGGAATTTCTTTATTAGAGGTTTTAAATGCCAAAGAAAGAATAAGAGATGATAGTGTTGATTATGGAATTAGGATGCTAACAAAAGTTATTGGAAAAAAACTAAAGGTTTATAGAATACACTTGTGGTTTTTCTTCCCCGGAGAGTTTTAAAATGATTAATTATAGTGTTCTCTTTATTTTTATAATTAGAGTTTTACTCTTAAAAGTTAATCAAATATTCAGAGACAAAAGCCTTTATAGATGATGAAGTCAAAACATCATTGATAAATAAGATTTTTAGTTTCAAGTTTTTATACTTTGGTTTTCTAACAACAAAAATTTTTCTATTGAATAATTAGTCGTTAAATTATTAAATTAATATAGTTAAAAAAAATGGGATGCAAGTTTAATCCTTTGTGTTAATAAATTAATATACAAACTCCACCACTAAGTCGTAAATAATGTAACTGGGCATTTGTCGTTCGCTCCCGATGTGAAATTGAAGAAAGGGTGTGAAGGTTGTATATTTCGGGGTTGGTATCATAATAAGTACCCCCACGAGCTCTTGTCGGAGGCGTGGACCGATGTGTCGTCGCGAAAGAAAGTGATACGATTCTAGCCTAATAATGTAAATAGTAAAATAATCTTAATAATAATGTTGCAAGTTAGAAAATAAATAGTAAAAGTTTCCTTTTCTAAAACCAAGGTATTCTTTTGAACTAAGGTTTGCAAAAGTCTACAAGGCTTTTTCATCGGAAGTTCATGCGTCTCGATTATTATTCTCCGGATGGGGTGTCAAAAGCCTTAGCACTTACCCGATGACGGTGGGATGCTAGAGAAGAAAGTCATTCATGGGGCAAGTGAACCAACGATGTCTTAGCTAAGGAGGTTTTTGTTTGCTTTGAGTTGTGATCTTACTAAGTGATTAACATATTAGCCCAAAAGGCCCATGTGTAAAGCTTGGTCGGATTTCAACTATCTAAATATGTGGATTTAATGGTTTAAATTAATTTGAGCACACACACTTAAATATATGATTTATGTCGGGAAGAGAAATTCACAAGTTGTAATTATAAGTAGTCTTAGCATCTTAGTTTGTAATTAACGGTGATCTTATTTTTAAGCTTAGCATGGGAAAAGTGAAAAATCAGGAATGATGAAGTTATCTTTTAAGACACTTTTCAAGTGCTTTTTGTTCCATGATCCTAAAAATTACCACTAAGGTAATGAAAACAATACATTATGTCAACACAAATAAGTTGTAGTTAGGAATATATCAAGAAAAATCATAAAAAATAAAAAATCTTTGAAAATGGGAATTCGGGTGTTTTATAACTTGTGATCTCTTAGCTCTCTCAACAAAAATCTTTGCTACTTTTCAAAGGTTTAGTTTGGGGAAGTTTTGAGATATTTGGTTATAAGGCATGGAAATATTGAGGTTGAAGGACATGCAATCGTTTAGTTTGGGGAATTTTGATAGGTGTAAAATACACATATCCGTTAACACCAAAAATGACCCTAAATGACCAAAAACACACTTAAAATGTTAAAGATATACTTGTTTTTGTGTTTTTTGTGTGCAGGTACAGATAAGACAAAAATCATAAGAAAACCATCAAAAACGGGCAAACACGGATACAAGAACAGAAGAGTGTGCAAGAGCCGGAAGCCAAAGTCAAAAAGTCAACCTTGATCAACTCTCAGTCAAACCACAAAAACCCAAAGTTACAAATCTAGTCCCTTAAGTTTCAAAAGTTACACAAATGGTCCTTGAAGTCTTAATGGGCCCTTTATACCTTAAAACCTCACCCGGATCCCACGCCCAAAAGTCCAAGCCCAATATCCCATTCCGGCCCAAAACCCTGAAACATGTTGATTCCCTTAATAAAAATGGAAAGTTATATATACAATTGGATGTGTATTACTATTCCATCTTCACAATGAAAGGGACTTGAGTTACCAATTAGCACAATTTTAAAACCTTTTTTTTCCCCCGTTCAGTTAAAATACGAGGGGAAAATTCCTTTGTACTGTCATTTCTCCTTTCTCCATTCACACGTAGTCAAACAAGGTCTTTTCTCAATTAAGGGCGATTTAGATCAATTCAGGGGTATGTAATTACACGTCGTGCAGGTCACTCACTATCATCAAACAAGATCATTGGTCCTAAACCCACATGGGGTATGCACGTTGGAGACTAAAGCAACACAAGGGATGATTTTTACACTTTATGAATTACTTCAAAAGAAGCACACAGGGTGGTCTCACAAAGGATTGCATAAGCTTGCATATCGTTGTTGAGTTTTGATGATGATCCTAAGGGTGGAGAATGTGATCCAATACATTTAGATGATCAAAGGGCAAAGAAATTATTAGGAAGGAGTACAAACTTTAGGATAGAACATTTTTTGGCAGGCTTATTAGCACTTCACTTCTACACACTAAAGGAGTAGAGTTTTTTGTAGTTTTTAGTAAAGTTATGCTTATTTTTTTAGCCTTATGTTAATTTACCTTTCAAGTTTTTTGTAATTTTTCCTTTTAAGTTATGTAATCAAGTTTTATATTAATGAAATTCAGTTTTAATCTTAAATAATCTGTCATAAGATCTTACTTTTTAAATGATAAGCTAATGTTCATAAGCTACTCAATAAGCTCTCTTAGTCTCTAAGCTATAATAGAGCCTAATTCAGTCTTAATATCTACTTAAATCCTAAAAACAGCTTAAAACCTTAACTACTTTGGACACATTGTAGAGCTTTTGGTTGTGAGCCAATATGGAAGGGATCACATGGACTTTATAGCTTATCAATAGGATAAGCCTAGATGCTTGTAGACTGCTTATTTTTTGTGCTTTTGATTAGCTGAAGCTTGTGTAAGTTCTCTAATTTATTTCATTGTTCATAGAATTTTAGCGTTTAAAATTGCTCTTATAGTGTAGATTGCTTATTGCCTTAATTGTTCTTATATATGCTTATTTAGTTGCTTGATTAGCTTATTGTTGTTTCATTGTAGCTTATCTGATTATGTCCTGTCATCTGCTTTTAAGTTTTGTAGCTTAGATAATATCTTATATATAATCTGTCATAACAATCATAAAAACTAAAAAATAGCATTAGTTGTAGATCTTTGAATTTAGCTTAATTAATTGTGGATTTAGTTTTGTTAAGCTTGATTTAAGCTAATTAATGTCTGGAAATAAGGATTAGCTATTTAGATTATCATTTCATGAACTTAAGTGAAAACTGTTATAATTAAGGGAGTGTTTGGTTTAGTAGAGTTTGACTTCTTAAAATCAAACTTAATTGTGCAAATTTGAGATAGTTTCAAATTCACTTCCAACTAGTAGTTAAATAGTTTTCATAAGTTAGTTTTCAAAATTTAATAAGTTTGAGCTTATTTTTCTTGTTTTTGCACCAGGGGACTATTTTCCTTTTTCTAGCTTGTGAAAATTTTATCCTAGCCCTTTTAGATTTTGTTTGTGCTTGAATTGTGTTAAGATACAACCATTTAGTGTGTCTAGTGCAGAGGAATAGCCCAAGGTATCCTGCATTGAGGTTTTTGGCCTTGAGTATTTGCACTAGCAGTAGTAACCATAGTTACTACTGCTGTCCTTTTTAGCCTAATTTCAACTAATTGTTTGTAGGAATCATTAGCTTAAACTCAAATAGCTTATAGTTAACGTATAGCTTAGCATAGATTAAGATTTACTTTTCATTTTCTAGCATAATTACTTAGGATAATCTAGTTTAAAAAGTCATAAAGATCTCATAAATACCAAAAACAGAAGTAATTAAGTTTAGCCTTTAAGTTTTAGATTTTAAGTTGTGGCATCTGATTTTCTTATTTAAATTTATAACTTATAGTTAGGTTAGTTAGTTTTCATAAGCTCAGCTTATATCTTGGCTTATTAAGCATTTGAGCTTTTCTTAGATTTGAGCTTTTTGAGTTTGTTCATGAGTTAGCTATTTTAATCCTCAAATTCAGTTAGCTTTTAGTGTTTCTTAGTTAAGTAGCTTATTAAAAATAGCTTGTAGACATCATAAGCTATCCAGAACCTCTTTTGTTTCCAAATTTGAGCTTATAATGAAGTCTGTGCAAGTATTTTAGTGTAAATAAGTTTTTAAGCCTTTTAAAGGCTACTTTCTGTTGCACATCTTATATAAGTTTTTAGAGCTTATTTTTGAAATTCAGTTGTATACTCTTTTCATTTAAAGTTGTTCAAAAATGTGTGTTCTATAAGTTTTAGCTTTTAGTTTGCAAAAATAAAAAAAAGTGCAAAAAAAGGTGTGTACCAACTTCGAACCCAGGACCTCTTACACACAAACACACACACTTACCACCATGCTTCATTAGCTCATCCGTTAGCATATCTCTATATTTAATTCTTATACTCATTTTCCTTTTAGCTTTTTATTAAAAGCCGTAGACTTTATAGCTTTTCCACAGCTTATTAGATACGATGGGGGCCCTTTCTTATTTTTCCTTTGAAACTTTGTTTGCATTTGGACTTTTTCTTGAATTTTTGAGAAATTTTCATTTAGTAGATTATTTTTAATAATTTTTCTTAGGATTTAATTTTCGAAAAGTCATAAAAAATAGAAAAAAGTTTTATAAAAATTCTAAAAAATAGTTTTTAGTTTTATAAAAAGTACTTTTAGGTTTACATTCAGAAAAATCATTTTTAACACTTTTAGATTTTAATTTTCATTTTTGAGTTTTTAATTTTAATTCTAAAAATAGGATTTTAATTTTAAAAATAGTTAAAAATAGTTTTCTGAGTTTTTATGTTATTTTAGACTTTTCTAAGTTTAAAAATCATTTTTCTTAATTTTTAGGACTTAATTTGCTATTTTCTAGGATTTAATTAGATTAAAATAGTTTTTAATTCATAATAAATTCAAAAATAATCAAAAAAATATTTTTCTTTTTCCTAAAATTTTCTTTTGACCTATTTTAGGTTTAGAAATTTAGTTTGCAATTTTAAAGTTTAATTTTGTCTTACTTGCTTATTTATCGCGTTTTTATTTGCTCTAGTTAATTAGATTAAGTGCTTAATTACTTTTGTTTGCTTATTTTAATTGTTGCTTTAATTTAGTAGTTTTAGATAATCAATCAAAAAAAATCTCTTCTCTCATTCGAATCATAATCCAAACTAAAGCGTGGTATCAATTTCACAAGTCGTTGGGGAAACGACCCGGGTGATCATTCTTCCCGGTTAAATATACGTATTATATATTATATATATCTTTTAGAGAGAGCTTTTCTTAAGAGAGACTTTAGGAAAGTTCTTAATTGCTCTTTTGGAATTATATTATATATTTTATTGTGTATAAAACCTATTATCAACTTGCAATCCTAAGAAGAAAGTATGTTCCCCCATAGAACTCATCTGGAATCTTTTGTGTATCAAACCTTCAAACTCATTACATAAAGACTTCTTTGTGGACCCAAAGATGATATCATCAACATACACCTGTACTAATAAGATATCACCTTTGTCCTTCTTGATGAACAAAGTCTTATCTATAGTGCCTCTTCTAAATCCATTTTCAATTAAGTAGGTAGACAATGTTTCATACCAGGCTTTAGGAGCTTGATGTAGACCATATAAAGCTTATCTACCTTATACACTTTGTCAGGGAACTGTGGATCTTCAAAACCAGGAGGTTGGCACACATACACCTCCTCTTCAATAGTACCATATAAAAAGGCACTCTTCACATCCATCTGGTACACAATAAGTCCCATAAATGATGCATAGGCCAAAAATAACCTGATTGCTTCAATCCTAGCAACAGGAGCAAAAACCTCATCATAATCAATGCCTTCTTCTTGGGTGTAACCTTGTGCAACCAGTCTTGCCTTGTTTCTAACTACAATTCCTCTCTCATCTTTCTTGTTTCTATACACCCACTTAGTTCCAATAGCCCTCTTGCCTTTAGGAAGATCCACCAGAGTCCAAACCTTTTGAAGTTTAAATTGCAGAAGCTCCTCTTGCATTGCTTCTATCCAGCTTGGATCTGTCAAAGCTTGAATCACCTTCTTGGGTTCTATTTGTGAGAGAAAACAGGCAAATAGGCAGTTTTGATAATCTTTGTGATTTGTTCTCCTCTGCTTTTTGATGTAACTGACCATAGCATGTTCTTCAGAAATCTTGGTCATCCTCCTTGTTTGAGTAGCTGAATTTATGTCTCCAATGATCTGGTCTTTAGGATGATCCTTGTGAATTCTGGTTGTGGGAATAAGACTGACATTCATGGTGGTATCCAAGTTGTTAAGGTCAGCCTCTGCACCTATTTCTCTATCATCATGGGCATCATCAAATATGCCAGTGTTTTCCAAAGATTGTATGCTTGAATCATTAGGAATAGGACTAGCAGTATTAATATTTGGACTACCAGTATTAATATTTTTACTGGCAATATTAATACTTGGCCCAGCAATACTAACAGATGGACTAGCAGTACTATCTCTGTTAGTGCTGTTAGCATAACTTTCTTTCTGTTGAACAAGCAAACTATCCAATTCAGCTCTGAAATCTTGCAAATGCTAGTCATCTTCTTTATTTGAAGCTCATCCTTCCTTTTCTTGACCATTTCTTTGACTTACATCATCATCTCCTTTGTCTGGTACCTCATCAGCATCCTTATCATCTGTGCTCTGAGTACTTGAAGAGAGTGGAGAATTAGAAAGCATGAGTGGTAGCATTATGTATTCATGATCAGATGCTTTCTCCTGTCTAGCTTGCCCTACATTAACATTTGTTTCTATACCTGCATCACTATTAGTTTGATTTCTTGCAGTAACTGGCTCATAATTCATAGATTTTGTTAGTGAATCAGTATCAAAGAGCCATTCTGGACCACTCCTTGTAACATTGGGTTTGTTTTCAAGAAAGTTTATGTGCAGGTTCTCCTCTACCTTCCTAGTTATCCTGGTCCTCTTGTTAAATACTCTCACGACCTTGCTAACTACAGAGTACCCAACAAAAAATCCATCAGCAGCTTTCCACTTTAAACTTGGCCTAGATTGCTCCCTGGTATTTAAGATGGTAACATGATACCCAAAAGGTTTCGTGAAGTCTATCAATGGGGTTCTTCTACGAATAAGTTCATAAGGTGTCTTGTTATGCGGCTTAATGACTAAGACACTATTTAGCACATAGCAAGCATTATTAACTGCTTCAGCCCAAAAGGTGGTTGGTAACTTAGAGTCAACTAACATAGTTCTTACAGCCTCTATCTGTGTTCTATTCCTCCTCTCAGCAACACCATTCTGCTGAGGAGTCCTAGCAACACTGAATTCCCTCTTAATCCCCTTCATTTCACAGAACTGATTCATTACACTATTTTTGAACTCAGTTCCATTGTCACATCTGATAACTTTTACTTTATGGTCTAGTTGATTTTCTATTTCTGTTATGAAGGTCTTTAATATCCCACTAGTCTCATCCTTAGTAGCCAAAAAGAATACCCAAGAAAATCTACTAAAGTCATCAGTAACAATTAGGCAATAAGACTTTTTTTTTATTAAACTCTTAAAATTTGTAAGACCAAATAGGTCCATATGAAGCATTTGTAAGGGTTTGCTGATTGAGTTTACAAGTTTGGCCTTACAGGAGGCTTTGTGTTGCTTTCCTTTCTGACAAGCAACACAAGAATGATTATTTTCAAAAATCTTTGAAGGCAAACCTCTAACAAGGTTTCCCCTCACAAGTTTATTCATGTTTTTAAAGTTTATGTGACCAAGTCTCCTATGCTATAAATTGGATTCATCAATTGTGGCCTTAGTAAAGAGGCAAGTTAAACCTTTAGTGGGAACAACACTCTTTAGGTCAACACTGTAAATGTTATCTTTTCTTGGAACTCTCAGCAAGACTTGACTTTCATCAAGTAGCTTAACTTTAGAAAATAAGACAAGACATTCAGTGTCAGTAAAAAGAACATTATTATTTTTGTCACAAATTTGTGACACACTAAACAAGTTATACTTAAGCTCCTTACAAAAGTACACATTTTCAAAATCCAATGTTCCTGTTTTGATTTTACCTTTTCTAGAAATTCTACCTTTACCATCTCCAAAGGAAACAAATCCACCATCATAATCTTCATACTCAGTAAGATAGCATTTGTTTCCAGTCATGTGCCTTGAGCAACCACTATCAATAACTTCTTTTTCCTTGTACTCCTTCTGCTGTGGGTTGCCCTGCACATAAAATAAGAGAATTAGGCTCTTTTAGGGATCCAAGCCATCATAGACTTGGATCTACCTCGTGCATCAATATAAGAATATTTCTTGAAAGTATTTGATGCACTACTATTTTTGGATTTCCAAACCCAACATGATGAGGCCTTAACAGCATTAGCCCTTTTTCCCTTGTTTTCACTTACTACTGCTCTATACCTAGCAGTAGTATCTTTTACCCTGACAGTATTAACTGTTTTATTGAAAATACTGTTCTTGTTTGTGTTAAATGGCCTTGTGACTTGTGAATATCCCTTTTTGTAAGTATTTGATATTGATCTTGGATGATTCACAGTTGGTTTTGAGCCAGCAGTATTAACTGGTCTGACAGCAGTATTAATTCTAGCACCAGCAATATTAATTTTGCCAAACCTGGTTAATACTGCTTGTGGAACAAATCTTCTATTAGGGTGAGGGTGAGTCATTCTATTAGCAAAATTCTTGTGATTCACCATTCTTGAGTTGTTCCACACTGGTCTTATAACCTTTTTATCACACACATAATGAAGATGCTCAAAACTACCACAAACAAAACAAGCTTTATTAATCATTTTAAAGTCACTTCCTAGTCTTTGAGATATTAGATTGTTCCAGTTTCTTTGGTTCCCTCTAGGATAGTGTTTGTTTTGTTTAAATGTTTCTATCTTCTGTACTGTTTCCCTAGCAGTCTTATCAAGTTTTATCTTTTCAGTGCTAGAACTAACAGTTTTATCCTTAGGTATAATTTCTACCTCACTTTCATCATCAGAATTCCAATCCTCAATGACTGGAGGTCCTAAAGCGTTCTTACCTATACAGTTTTAGGATCTACTGCATCATTTATTACTTTTTATATTATTACAGATTCATGAGTTTACTAACTGCCTTAACATTACTGAGGTGACAACAACAATAAGTACCATTCAAATCCTCACTTTCACTATTTCACCATAAACGTTAGATCAGTTTGCGAGGCAATGAAATTCCTGAAACAGTGGAGGGACTACATGATTATCCTTATCAGATTTGGACTTATTATTTCCTGATTTTCGTAAACATCTTAGATGAATTTCACAAAAAGCTTTCAACTGCAGGAGCAGCTTGCAATAGAAGAAGCTAGCATTAATCCTATCCATTTTAATACTTGTCAATGACTGAACTTAGCAAATTATTTAAAGATTTAGATGAATTTTGAAACTTCTCTAATGTATTTTAACCATCTCTCTCTTTTCTGCTTTTTTCAATATCTTTGTTTTCAACTAAGAGAAGTGTCTCTTATTTGACTCTAGTTTTAAAACATTAATGTTTTCTTCCAAACAAATCCTCTTTTTCTTATAGTGAGCTAGTCCCTAGTTATACATGATTCTAAACCTCTTTATAAGATACTAAATTAAATTGAGACTTTCTTAATCAAAGACCAGCAAACAAACGAAACACATATTGTTTCTTTGAAGAGTAGCATAAGCTGTACACATGATTTTAGAAACACGAATCTACCTCAGAATATGAACTGGAAGAACTTCCTGAAAGATGTATTGCCATCAATGCAAAGTTTGTAGGATGCTCTTGTTTCCTCCACTTTGTAGCTCTACATCATACCCTCTAATTCCATCTGACAAACCAGGCATTTTCAGTGGGAGTATTTCTATGTCACAGTTCTTCTATTAGTCTCTCTTCCTCTGTTTTCCTGATTTCTAGGAGCCTTACATTCTCTTGCAAAGTGACCATATTTATGACAATTATAGCACTCCACTTTTGATATGTCAAATCCAACTCTTTGACCATTTACATCCAACTGCCTGCCTGTCCTCTTGATGAATCTCCTAGCCTAAATCAGCATGGTCATTTTCCCATAGTTAAATCATTTCATCCTAGGTCAAAAAGATCAATTTGTTCTAGATCTATCCGTGAAATTTATGAGCAATTTAGGCCTGACTACTAGAAACACAGATCACAACATAAGCATCCACTAAGGTATCACCAGATGTAGGATTACTATGATTATGAGCAGCACTAACTTCAAAATGCAGTGTTATCGCTTCAATTTGTGCTGCTATTGCTGTTAGTACGTTGGAGACACAAAAAGCACAATTGTAGAGTTTTTGACGTTGTACTATATGAGTCCTGAGATTTCAGGTTCATATATCTTCAAGTTGTTGTACAAGTCATCCAAACTGATGGTCTCTATCTCTTGTTTGTTCCTCTAGATCAAAGCATGAGTCTTACATTCAGATGGAAGACTTCTCAACAGTTTTAAGTTCATGTCCTCTTGTGTAATAATTTCACCTTGAATCTCCAACTGAGTGATAAGTTTTTGCAACCTATCAAAAGTTTCATCCATAGTCTCTGAACTTGATCCTGCAAAGTTCTCATATTATTGCTTGAGTAGAGTTCTCTAAACTTTCTTGGATTCCTTGTTTCCTCCATACCTCTTCTCAATGGCTTCCATGAGCAATTTTGCATCTTTATATGAATGGAACTTTAGTTGATCCTTATTTGGGAGTGCCATCAACAGAGTTCCTCTAGCTTTCATCTCATTCCTCATGTCCTGCTTTTCTTCTGCAGTAGTAGGTTCATATTCCTGCTCAGTTTCTCCAACAGTTCTCTTTAGCACTTTGTTACCATTTTTAATTACTTCCTGGAGGGAGTAATCAGTCATGAGAAAGTATTGTTCTATCCTCATCAACCAGAGATCATAATCCCCTGGGTTAAGGATATAGAGTTTTACAGTCAGAGTTGTAGTAGTATTTCCTGCCTCCATGTTATCACTGAGAATTAGATCTTGTATGTGATGTTGGTTTCTTCTTATTCAAAGCTTCACAACCTGCTCTGATACCACTTGTTAATCCCAAAGAATAAATCTTTAACTCCTTAGCTTGATGTAAGGTTTAGTATCCTTGGATAAATCCAAAGGTACTAAGAATGAAACTTTGTGTATATGATCTAAACTATGCGGAATCTAGTTTATACCACTAAGAAGAATAACAACAATGTATGTTTGACAAACAGAAAATATAACCAAAACAATAAGCTCTAATATATTAATACGAACACTCTTTGATAGTGTTAGGGTTTACAACCTTGAAGCTATGAATACTATGAAAAACTAATATGATGTGATGCTAATGCCAAAACCTAGGATCTCCTTTTATACACCAAGGAGTCCTTTACAAGATAACTATGAATCTTCTAAAACATTAAGCTTATATGCATATCTTTTTAAATATATAGAATATACACAAGATAACTAATACATATATTTTAACACGTCTTTACATCTCTTCAACACGTCTATATCTTCATGCAAGTCTTCAATCTTATACAGCAGTATAAATCCCCCTCATCAAATGTTAAGTAATAAATACAGTAGTACTAACTTTACTAAGCATTACAAACATTCAATCTAGCATTACTAAATGGTTTATACAGTCATTATGACTTAAGCATGTACCAACACTATGACATGGCAGTACTAAGTCAAATGAGCTTAATTTCCCAATAGTTTTAAAGACCTTCATGTTATTTTTAGTAAGTAAACATAACCATCTAATACAATAATCATCCGTGAATGTAATAGAAGGCCTTCATGTTGTAGTTTTTCAATACTTTCTTGCTTAAATGAGCAAGACATAGTGCCATGATAAGTAGAGTCCACGTTATGCCTTGGCATCTTTTATTGCTAACATTTATAAATACGAAATTAAAATTTGGTACAAAAGTTTATCATATCAATTTCATAAATACCATCATGTGGGATAGCATTAAAATAAAGAATATCATTCTTAGAAACTGAAACTCCATAATCCGTAAAACACTAGACAAATCCATTTTCAACCAAATGATGAACTGAAACAACACCTCTAGTTATATTAGGTGCATAATGACAATTGTCTAAACAAATCACTAGGCCATTAGGTAAAACTAAGTCAAAACTTCCAATAGCTACTACTTGTGCAAGAAAACCATTGCCCACGTACAAATAGGAGAGCCTTTGTTCTAGTTTTCTTTAGCTCCTCTAATACCATTTTTTTTGTATACAAATTGCATACCACAACCAATTGTCATACACCCATGACTTTATTAGAAAAGAAAATGATGTTATTGTGAAGATACCTGAAGAACTGCTAGTGACAACTTGCCTTTTATTCTCAACAACTCAGCACGGTTAGACAGGAACCAATTTCCCTACAATGACCCACCTCTTTGCAGTCTGGCAGATGTCATCTTAGCAGGGTACTCTTTAGCAGAAGGTTTAAGGTTTTTAGGCTTAGGGATATAAACTTGTTTATCCTTTCCCTTTCCATTAGCTTTACCCTTTTCTTTAGCTTTAAGCAATTTCTTATTGGCTTTTTGGATTTTACCACCTCTAATCGCCATTACTTATGGTGTTTCAGCCTTTTAGGTAAACCTTTTTCATACTCAATGAGCATATCATGTAGTTCATCAATTGTCTTCCTCATGTTATGCATATTGTAATTTCTCACAAATCCAGCAAAATCACTAGTGAGGCCATTCAAGATTAAACCAACACTAAGATCTTGTGGTAGCACATAACTAAGACGTTCCAGTTGTTCTACATATCCTTTCATCTTAAGAACATATGCAGCAACTGGTTTACCCTCCTCTTGTTTGCAAGCATGGAAAGTCTGGATTAGGTCAAACCTCTCCACTCCAGCTTGTTTCTCAAACATGGATTTAAGCTCCTTAAGCATCTCATAAGGTGAATAATTTTCAAATTGTCTATGAAGTTCAGGAGTCATACTTTTGAGCATAAGACAGGCCACCTCATATAAGCACCATATACTGCATTCCATTCTGCCAGCATATTTGCTGCGGAATCAGCTGCAGAAGCAGGGGGAATAAGCTGTTCAATGATATACATTTTCTTTTTAACTCTCAAGACCAGCTTAAGTTGACGAAACCAATCATTGAAATTATTTCCAGAAAGTTTTTCTCTTTCAAACATCGACCTGAAAGCCGAATGGTTTATGTTTTGAACAGGTAGTGCCATCTATAAAACATAAAGTTCAAGTATTTAGTATTTTTGATAATACTCCTTGAATACTTGACATACCGCCATCACATCAGTTGACCTGCTAGTGATGATGTATTCAAAAGGTAATTGACGGTCAATAATTGCCACCGGTGCAATTCCAGAAACCAATTGGGACTTACATTATTTACATTAATCTAACTATTAAGCATTTTCATCCCCATCATGCCCTTGAGTTTAAGGTCTCACCACTAAACCGATTAAGTCGTCCAATCAAAAACTGTGATTATGTAACACTAACGTCTCACGAAAAAGTGTATAATCACATTGGGATTGCAATCTACATACGTCTCACGCATAGTAAAAGGCAACTGCAAGTGTTCTTACAAATTGGATGGCAATAACTTATTTAAAAAAGGGTATTATATTTGTCGTGACAAATATGTACGAAGAAGCATGCGTACATCTTCGTATCATAGATTTTAATAAAAACTTTACTCAATTAAGTTATTTATTATGTTATCACTCATTTTCTATACATCTAATATATAAATAGTGTTACCTTAAAAAAATTCGATTCAACGTGTTTTCAAAACTTAAAGATTTTATTTTTTATCGCGGGAAAAGATTAAAGAATGGTTAAAACCATTCAAACCCTAGACCATTTGCGACTTCTTAAATAGTATGCAAGGTAAGGAAACTACAACGTAGTCAGGTATTATAGGATAATGGTATCTACAAGATCGAAGTCTTGATGAGTCTCCCCGAATCTTATCCTTGCAACTAAGTAGTACTTTTGCAAATTTCTTCATTGATAAAAATGAAATCTTTAATTTGAAAAACACATTATGAACTATTAAATAGCCCATAATAAATCTGATTTTATAATTATTAGTCATGTTTATATTTATTTTTCGAAAAACCCTTTTATTTTCTCACAAGTCCAAACTTAAAATAAAACAATATAAACACAAACTAATACATATAACACTTATTCAAAAAACACTTAACAATTAAGCCATGCAAATGACAATTATGATCCTAATTATCTAATAATTAAAAATGCATATATTCACATAAGGCTCCTTTGTCCAATGACTCCGACCACATCCATCGATATAATCGATTGCGTAAGCCATATACAAATATATACCACATAGCACGTAAAATTTAAGCAACTTTTAGGCCCCATTAAGACATAGCTAAGGTCTTCCCTAGCTTTTAAAGTCGTGGAACTTACCAAATCAAATTTAATGTCTATGTTTTAATTCTTGATCATCATATTTGCATGAAAACCTTTTAACAATTAAGATGATTTATATCATATATCCTTCCATGATAAATTGCATGTATTTATCATGGACACCGAATTAACAATTAATTTGAACAAAACCGATCAATTAACAATTAAATGCATCAAGTTTTTCTTCACAAGCAACTGCCTCTTGGTATGTCAATGGTTCATGAGTATCTTCTTCCTCTGCTGCAGCAAACGCGTAAGCAGCCATATTACTTTCATCTCGAAACCTCAAAGGTTTCGTTCTTGTCCTTCGCTCTCTATCCCGAGCCAACTGATAATCTGTGAGATCCGGTGTCTGATCAGTTTCTTGATCCCCTGCATCTTCATCATCGCCATCTTCCTGATCTGTCTGATCTTCCTCAGGCGTATGATTATTTAACCTCTGCAGTTCCACCTCAACCTGTAATTCCTCAACAGACTTATCACCTGCACCAGAATCCTTCAACGTGTCTTTGTACATGACACTTTCATTGAAGACCACGTTCCTGCTAGTGACTATTTTAGGTGATTCACCATCAAGCCTATATAGTCTGTACCCCTTCACACCCTCGGGATACCCCAAAAGAACGCATTTTATCGCTCTCGGCTCGAGCTTACCTTGTTTATCGTGTGGATATGCGACACAGCCGAAAATCCTCAACATCCCATAATCACTTGGATGTCCCGACCACATCTCCATAGGTGTCTTTTTCTCAATCGCTGTCGATGGTGACCTATTGATAAGATATGCGGCCGTACATGTCGCTTCTGCCCAGAAGGTCTTGGGCAATCCAGACTGAATTAATAAATAGCGTACCTTATCCATGAGAGTTATGTTCATACGTTCTGCTACCCCATTCTGTTGCGGCGTCCCGGCAACTGTCAAATGTCTAGCAATCCCACTCTCAATGCATAGCTGCTCAAACTCCCGGTTACAGAACTCAAGACCATTATCTGTCCTCAACTTCTTAACCGTCCTCCCAGTCTGATTCTCTACTAACTGCTTCCACTCTTTGAACTTTCCAAATGCTTCGTGTTTAAACCTGAGAATATAAACCCATACCCTCCTGGAATAATCATCAACAATAGATAAGAAATACCTCTTACCTCCCAATGATTCCACCTGAGACGGACCCCATAAGTCTGAATGAACATAGTCTATCACTCCCTGAGTAGTGTGCCTTCCTACACCGAAACTGACTCGATGTGACTTTCCCAGAACACAATTCTCACAAAAACCGAGCTTACCTAGACTTTTCTTGCCAAACAGCCCCTGCTTTTCCAGCACCTGTAGTCCCGCCTCGCTGATATGTCCCAGTCTTTTGTGCCAAACCTGCGCAAGACTGTTTTTTTCTTCAACACTAGCATTAAGCTCACTTACCATTGCATGGCCATCCAAAGAGTATACGCAATTATCCCTTCGTATTCCAGATAAAATAACCCTGGAACCATTAATCACCTTGACTTTGCCCGACTGCATTTTTACGGTATATCCCTCTTTTTCAAGAGTTCCCAGCGATATCAAGTTTCTTTTCAATTCAGGAATATACCTGACATTGTGTAACACAAAACTTGACCCATCTTTCAGTTGTAACCTCACCTTGCCAATACCTCTGATTTTACACTCCCTGTTGTCACCCAACTGTACACTGCCCCCATCGCATTCCAGAAAATCAAAAAGTATATCTAACCTGGGTGTCATGTGGTATGAACATCCTGAATCCATGATCAAATCTAGCAGAGCCTGAGCCTGTGCGCTCATCACCATCATCACCTCAGAATCGTCATAAGTCGAACCACTAGAGCTTGGTTGCTCATCTTTCTTGGCGTAACCTGTTGACTTCTTATGATTATTCTTCTGACAGTTTCTCTTCAAGTGATCCTCAGATTGGCAAATATAGCACTTGAGTCTTCCACCTTGAGACTTCGATCTTTGACTTTCCCCTTGACTGACGTGAATCCCTGCGATCAGTTCTTCCCCTCACATATAACCCTTCACCATCATCCCCCTTTGCCTTAGACCTTTCTTTGATTTCCTTTGAATTTAGTGTAGCCATCACATCCTCCAAAGTCAAAGTTTCCCGTCCATAAAGCAAGGTATCCACAAAGTGTTCGTATGATGCTGGTAAAGAAGTGAGTAATTATAAAGCAAGATCTTCATCCTCGAATTTTACCTCAATATTTGCTAAATCAAGAACGATTTTGTTGAACTCATCTATATGCTCGGAAATCTTTCGTCCAACCGGCATGTAGAATGTATAAAACTTCTTCTTCAGGTACAACTTGTTGGCCAAGGACTTTGTCATGTACAAAGTCTCAAGCTTGGTCCAAACCCCTGCTGCAGTCGTCTCCCCGGTAACCTCTCTCAGAACCTTGTTACCTAAACACAAAATCACGGCACTGTCAGCTTTCTTGTTTAGCTCAGCTTTCGCTTCAGCTTCCATATTTGCGGGTAAAACCTCCATAGCTGCTTCACATCCATGTTGGATTAATAAAGCACGCATCTTGATCCTCCATAACCCGAAATCACCGGTTCCATCGAATTTCATGATGTCAAACTTGGCTCTCGTCCTTCTTTAATCCCTTTATTAATTTGCTAAACCTTGTGAAAAACCTCACAATCACAAACTAACAAAGTCCCTTGTGCAAAAACCCTTCAAAATAAATAACCTTTTGTTTTATATAAAAAATAAAACAAAGAAAATATCAAATTTTAAAATCTTGGATGACTGCCAAGTATTAAAAAAATGATTAAACTAAACGCACTACCCTTTTGAAGTATTTTACTCTTTTGTTGACTTTTAAACAAAAACAACAACATACGTCTCCTTCTTCCTCCTATATCACCAGCGGCAGGAGAAAACAACCGTCACTGAAAACTTGTCGATTTTTAAAACCAAACATCAACAAAACCTTAAGCCTTCTACACCTTGTCTCAAACCCGAACAATCAAAGACCCAAGATCCATTTTCTATCGAAACCCTGCTACACCCTTGCCATTCAAGATCCGAACAAAAAGAATCTCTTTGTCGATTACCCATTAGCCCAAGCAAAAAAACCTTCTGCTCCTTCCAGAAAACCGAACAACACAGACCCTTCAAGATCGATCCTAGATAACCAGAGAACCCCGCGAACCGAGTTCTTGATACCACTTGTAGGATTCAACCACCTACAACCCTGGTTACTAGATGCGGAACCACGACCTTGAAGACACACACAAGCAGGATCGACAGAAAAGAAACATATTAAAAAGCCCACACCTTCTCTCCTTTATAATTATGAGGGGGTGGGAAAACGACTCCAACAGAGTCTAAGTCGGATGTGAAACAATGAATAAACAAAACCGTGTTTGTTGGGAGACAAACATTACCTCGTTCTGTTTATTTATCTCTTAATTCTATTTGGCTATATAAGGACTTAACTTAACTCTAACCCGCTAGTCATGTACTAATTATGAAGACTAAAAACTTAACAGTGGAAACATTGTGCTTGTTTTTTTTCCTTGTTCCAAAAGTGTGCTTCTATGCTAAAAACAAAAAACAAAAAAAAATTTAAATCTTTATCTCTTTTCTATCATCACACTAGTTACCTGCATCTCACCCTCTCTTTTTGCTTGTAATTTTACTCTTTATAATCTTCGTTGTGTCATTAGAAACATTACGTTTTTCGAAATCATCTAACCATTGCGCTTCATCTTGAAAATGAATATCATGTCTTTCTTTCTGTTATCTCTTAGAACAAATATATAAAGATGTATCCATGGGTGATTCAATTAAGTAGTCAGCCTTGAAAGCGTGTTGTTACTATCTACTCATGGTGTATATACGGTCTTACTATGGTATATGATGTCTGTTAAATTTATTAAACGGGGTCCATTGCAAGTACGACGGCGTTTCAATGGGCTTTGATTGGGAGAATTGTGTTAACGCATCCTCCTTTTGTGTGCATCATGGGGGGCTGTTTGGTTACTGTGTGGGGATTGTATTTCTGCTTGGAGCAAATGGAGGGTTACATGATACATAGTGCTTGTTGTTTTAGAATTTTTGTGGTTTGTGGACACGGGATGTTGGGGGGGGGCGTGGGGTTGGGGTGTGTTTATGTAGGGTTTGGGTGTAAAGATTGTGTGTCTGTTGGTTTTGGGTTGTTCTTATTGGGGGGGTTTTTTTTTTTGTTTTATTTGTGTTTTATGGTCTGTTTTTTGGTTTTCGGTCGGGTTGTATTTTTTTGTGGTGTTGGTTGTTTTTGTTTTGGTTGGGGGTTCTTTTGGTTCGTGGTGTTGCTTGTTGTCAGTTGTTCTTAGTGTGTTTTGTTTTGTGTGTTTTGGTGTTTGTGTTTGGGTTTGTCTAATTGTTTTGGTTTCTTGTGGGTGTTTTTTTGTGTGGTTGGTTTGGCTCGTTGGTGGTTTTTGGATTGTGTTTGTGGTTGTTGTGTTGTGTTGTTGGGTGGGGGTCGTAGTTTGGGTGTTTTGGTTGTTTTTGTTTGTTTTTTGTTGTTTTTTTGGGGTGTATTTTTGGTTTTTTTGCTGGTTTGGTTTGTTTAGTGTCGTGATTTGGTTAATTGTTGGTGTGATGTTTTTGGTTTTTATTTTGTTATTGGGGTGGAATGTTTTATTGTTTTTGGTTTGGGTGTTGGTTTGTTGGTTTTTGTTTTTGAAAGTATTTTGTTTGGGGTTGTGTGTTGTGTTTCTTTTTTTTGTTTAGTGTTTGTGGTTTGGGTGGTTTTGTTCTAGGGTTTTTTGTTTTTTGGGGTTGTTGTTTATTTTTTTGTGTGATTTAATTGTTTTGGTGTTTTGTTTTGGTTTTTTTTTTTGGTGTGGTTTTTTGTTTTTTCGTTGTTTTTTGGGTTTGTTGGGTTTGGGTGGTTGTGTTTTTGTTTGTGTTGGTTGTTGGATGTCTTTTCGTTTTTAGGGGTTAACCCTTCCATGAGATTAGGGTTTAGAGGCATCCGATAACGGTTTAAAGCCCGTTTTGATATAACGTTGCGAATGGTACATTATAGGAATAATGTACTTTGTAGAAATGATATTATGATATTGACTTGATATATTATGATGATTGCTTGACATATATGAAGATAGGATTGCCATATGAAGGTTGCCTGAGTCCGTTAACTTTAGTTATGCAGGTTATATTGCATATTGAGATATTGGCAAAGTAATGTAATGTAATAAAGCGAAAAATTTCCCTGAAAAAGGTGAGTTCATATATAACTGATAGATTGTACATCATCTAACTTAATAGATGGATATTTACATTTATGAAAGTTACAGGTTGTTATACTCCCCCCTCACCTCCTTTTATAAAGATGAGGGGGAGGGAAAACCGACTCCAACAAGGAGTCTAAGTCGGCTGTGAAACAAAGAATAAAACAAAACCGTGTTTGCTTGGGAGACAAACAATAACCCACGTTCTGTTATTTACTCCTAATTCTATTTGGCTATATAAATACTTAACTTACACTCTAACCCCTAGACAATGAACTAATATGAAGACTAAAAACATAACAGTGGATAACATTGTGCTTGTTTTTTTTCCTTGTTCCAAAAGTGTGCTGCTATACTAAAAACAAAAAAACAAAAAACAAAAAAAAAAAAATCTTTATCTCTTTTCTATCATCACACTAGTTACCTGCATCTCACCCTTTCTTTTTGCTTGTAATTTTACTCTTTATAATCTTCTAAGTTTCCTTGTAAACAAAACCTTTTTCGAATCATATAACCATCTGCGCTTCATTCTGAAAATGAATATCATGCCATTCTTTCTTTTATCTCTTAGAAACAAAAAATATAAAGAATATCCATGTGTGATTCACTACAGATAGTCAGCCATGAAAGCTTTTGTTACACAACACATGGTTTAAAACTTATACATGTCTATGAGTCTATGACTGTAAAATTATTAAACGGGTTCCATTTCAAGAACGCGTCGTTTCAAATTTCTTTGAAACGCGATAAAAGTTTTAACTCTACCACCTTATTTTATCATCATGTGTTTGCTTTAAGTTTATGCAAGTGTATTTATTTCTGCTAGTCTCCATGTATGTAACAAGCACACTATCAGATGAAAACAAATCAATAGTTTATTTATTACTTTAAGTATGTTTTTTTGTCTTTGGTTTTGTTATATATTAAGATTTAAGAGTTGAAAGAAAGATTAACAGAATAGTATTTATAGAATATACATCAAATTATTTAGTTTTCATGGATTGAAAGTGTTTACTGGAAAATAAGAGAGCTGCATTAGTTGCATAAGCTGCAATTTTTGTTTATCAGTGAACTCTTGGCCTGCCATGATCGCTCTATTTGTAAAGTCCGCCTGCGGTATTCCGAGTACAAGGAAATCCATTTACAAAAATTGTTTAATGATAAATCATAAATTATGCAACTAAGATGACATCTCCGTTTTCTGCGGACATAGTATTATGTTAAAACACTACAATGTCAATTCACCCTGCAATTTTCTAAGTCCACTTATGTGGCAAAGCTTGTTGCTCGTTTTCCTTACACCTCTATTATAGATTTGATGGATTTGTGTACCAAATTGATTGATAAAGTTACCATTTTGGAAAATGCTCTTAAATAGTGTAAGGATTCTCATGTTCAGATGCTAAATGTTGATAAAGAATGTCAAGCTCCAGTTATGATTTTAGATGCAGAAGAGTATTTGATTTCAGAGGATCCTGTCAAACAGGGGAGGATGGAAAGGTATATATTTGAAGAAGTGTACAGGAAGATTATGCTTGAAGCTAATACTACTAGGTATAAGCTTAATACTGCTAGTGTTATGTTTGTACTGCTGGGGATATATTATAATTCTAAGAGAAGTTAATACTGTTAGGTTCAAGTTAGTACTGCTAGACCAAACTTAGTACTGCTAAGTGACCGTTAGTACTGTTTGAGCCATAACAAAATTAGAAAAAGAGCCGTTGAGATATTTCTGCCAACAATCTAGCTTATAAGGATTCATGATAAGTTCAAATCTTTGACTTCTCACAAAATTCCAAATTATTAATCAACTTTTCATTCATCAAAATGGAAAATTTAGAGTTTTACGGCAAACATAATATTGTAAATTGGGAATATATCTTGTTGGGAATGACAGAAGCAAAAGATTCAGAAGTCTGCAAGATTACAGAAAAGCTGAAGCTTAAGATTCATGGCAGATATTAAGCATTGTTAAGAAGACTTGATAGACAAGATTGAGTCATCTCTATCAGCTTGGGTTCAAGAAAGATTTAAAGATCATTCAGTTTGTAAGGTCATGATTTATAGATCTATGTGGAGATCTTAGGAGTGTTATTTAAACTCCAATTGAATGAAGATGAAAATGGTTCGAAATAGACAATCATTGAGAGTTTTGGAGTGGAAATTACATGAATACAGTGGTGTTCACTCTTTGTTCTTAGATGGTCATCAACTACAGAATTCAAACATGTTTGTGTATAGAATAAGAAGTATCCACTGAAGAAGGAAATCTTGGAGAAGATGATCAACTTGAAGATTGAAGAAGAAGAAGAAAGCACTATGGCACATGAGCTTATAAAGTTTATCAAATCTGAGATTACAGAACAAAGTTAGTTATGAAGAGTTTTTTTAAAGCTATCAGGAATAGAAGCTAAAGTGTTTGAAAGAATCCTCTCAAAATCAAAGAGCTTTAATTCAAGAAACTTAAGATTTGAAGGTAAATCATAAGTTTAGGGGAGGATTGTTGGGAATTAAAGAGCTTCTACAAGATAATGCTGCTGAAGGACTTAATATTGCTAGTAATAGTTAGTACTGCTAGTAATAGTTAGTACTGACAGTACAAAATGTTTAGTACTGCTCAGATAGTTAGTACCGTTAGTATAAAATAGTTAGTACCGTTTAAGAGATATGCATGAAATGTTATAGGAAAAGATATGCATTATCTTCTAACGCGTTTTGTAAGCCTATTAGGGTTTTTCCTTGGTGTATAAAAGGAACCCTTACGGCATAGTTAGATATATGCTTTCATAGATCATTATTCAGAGTATAGAATGTTAGAAATCATTAGTTATTAGGCATAAAAATATAGTTGTTTGTGATTTATTCAATATAGTGAATAGTTCTGTGTCTTTTGTTTGTTATTCTTCTGAGTATATAAAGATTAATTTCCGCATAATCTTTATATATACACCACAAGGTTTCTAATCTAGTTGTTTTAGATTTATCTAAGCAGAACAAAAGATCCATTCAATTAGAACAAACATGGATCAATTAAGAATGTCAAGAAAAGAGGGAATATGGGGGAACCTAGAAAGGATAATAATGGTAGGGATGATAATAAGAGGGCTAGGACTGGGAATGCTTTTGCTACTATTCTAAACCTATAGGATAGAGAGATTACGGGTACTTGGCCCCAAGTGTAACACATGCAACTCTACCAGGCACAGAGGGCCGTTTCACAATTTGCATTCAACTGTAACCACCCAGGTCATTTGGCAAGGGATTGTAGAAGTGTGCCGAGGAATATGAATCCTGTTAATGCTAGAAACTCAACTGTTAGGGCATGTTATGAGTGTGGTAGTACCGACCATGTCAAGCCAGCTTGCCTTAGGTAGAATAGAGCACAAGGACCGATTGCAAGAAATATCGCCAATCAAGTTGTCGCTAATTACGGGGGTCGGAGTATAGAATCCAATGGGAACAATGCTAGGGGTAGGGACATTCATGTTTGGGAGCACATGGAATCTCGCCAGGATTTCCGAACTTGTGAGGGTCGTTACTTTGAACAATCCACTTTGCCACAACCCTTATTTGACTCTGGTGCTGTTATCAGTTCTTCGTTTAACACTTCTCTACCTCTGTTAGGCTAGTGCTGCGCTTATTTAGGTTTTCTCCAAGTATGAGATTGAGATAGCCTAGCGGGTAGGCTAGTAGAGAATTTATAAGGTATTAAGGGTTATAATTTGAAAATCTAGGTCATGTCTTTGAAATCGGGACTTGTTACCTTTTGGGCATGGGAACGTTTGAGTTAGTTTTGATGTTATTATAGGTATGGACTGGTTGTCTTAATTTCCGTAATGGACTGGAATAGTCTTGTCATGAGAAGGTGTGTGAGAGTGATACTACTACAGGGATGGCTAAGTAGTTGCCTTAGAGTAGCTAGGATAGAGAGGACCAGAATGAAGAGTACGAAGACTTTGATGAGTAGGTGCTAAGGAGTATAGTGATAGAAACACGCAGAAGAGATTGTCATGGTTAGAGATTTTCGTAAGGTATTCCCAGATGACCTATCTCGATTACTGCCTATTTGGGAAATTGAGTTTCGAATTGAGTTAACCCCTGGAGCAACGCCGGTAGCAAAGTCTCCTTATCGTTTGGCACCTTCTGAATTAGAGGATTATTAGGACAAATCAAGGAACTCTAAGACAAAGGTTTCATTCGACCAAGCTCATCGCCTTGGGGAGCCCTGGTATTGTTCGTAAAGAAAAAGGATGGTTCTTTTAGGATGCGCATTGATTATAGAGAATTGAACAAGTTGACCGTTAAGAATCGTTATCCACTTCCTAGAATTGATGATCTATTTGACCAACTGCAAGGGTCGCATTTTTTCTCGAAGATAGATCTTAGGTCTGGATACCATCAGCTGAGAGTGCATGAGGATGACATTCTAAAGACTGCGTTTAAAACTCGTTATGGACATTTTGAGTTCACTGTAATGCCCTTTGGGTTGACTAACGTACCAACAATATTTATGGATTTGATGAATATAGTTTGTAGGCCTTATCTTGATAAGTTTGTGATAGTGTTTATAGACGATATCTTAATCTACTCTAAGACTCAAGAGGAGCACGTAGAACACTTAAGGTTAGTCTTGGAACTGCTCAAAAAGGAGAAATTGTATGCTAAGTTTTCTAAATGTGAATTCTGTCTAAGAGAAGTGCAGTTTCTTAGGCATGTGATAAATGGTAATGGGATTCATGTAGACCCTAGTAAGATTGAAGCTGTTAAGAATTAGATAGCCCCTAGAACTCCGACTAAGGTTTGTTCATTCTTAGGTTTGGCTGGATATTATCGTAGGTTCATTGAGGACTTTTCTAAGATAGCTAAGTCTCTTACTATCTTGACTTAGAACTGTAAGACTTTCGATTGGTGTGAGGAACAAGAATTGGCATTTCAAACCTTGAAGGATAAGTTGTGTAATGCGCCTGTTCTGGCTCTCCTTGATAGACCGGAAGATTTTGTGGTATATTGTGATGCATCCGGGATAGGACTAGGCTGTGTGTTAATGGAAAGAGGTAAAGTGATAGCCTTTGCGTCTAGGCAATTGAAAATTTATGAGAAGAATTATACTACCCATGATTTAGAGTTAGGTGCAGTCGTGTTTGCACTTAAGATCTGGAGACATTATCTATATGGGACAAAGAGTGTCATCTATACGGATCATAGAGTTGTTTAGTGATTAGACTCGTGAAATTTCTGCTACATCCCTGGTACGGCGAATGTAAGTGGCTGTGATTGCGTCTAAATATGGAAGGAAATAAAGCAGTAAAGACTAGAGAGTTAGAGCTATGGAATATGAACCTCCGTAGCCTGTAGTACTCAAGTGATAGGATATCTGGTGGCTCAGACTAACGAGATATGGATGAGTTTTAAGGATTACAAAAAGGTTTGGATGAGATGTTAACACGATTCATCCTTATAACACAAGATCCAGAGGCTTGGTAAAATGGAATAGAAAAGTATCCATATTATTAGAGAGAAAAAGATATGATTGAGATGTTTGTCTTGTGTATTGTAGAGAGGAAAATATACATACGCTACTTTTACAAAAGTGTGCTTCACCCCTCCATGGAAGTCTTGGTGGGGTATTTATAGTCCTAGTGACACTTAATTATTGTAACTAGTCATTATTAGTCCCTACGTGTCACACTATAAATGAACAAATGTAATTCCGGATATGTCACCATATTTTAAGGCTAACATGAGATGATATAACAGAGAAGTGATGAAACCATATACTACTTTGATTGAATATGGGTACCTTTGAAGGGTGAGGTGAGAACCCTGATAATGGATGAAGCCATAAAGTCGACGTACTTGTACACCAGGTGCTTGTTATGACTTGTGTATTATGATTTGAGCGATCTGTAGGTATTAGTGGCCTTGAATGAAAAGGATACGCTCTGGTTTGTTAGTAAGTGTTTGACTTGATTTGAAGGTTTAAGGCTGAGCATCCTAGAAGGCATAGTGTGGTCCTACTTCTAGCAACCGCTGTAGATTGTCTGACTGTATGGATAATAGATAGGGATAGAGCTATGGATTTGTGACTAAGTTGCCTGGCACCTAGTAGTGGGCCTATAATGACACAATCTGGGGTCATTGTGGACCGATTGGACTAATGTCTGCTCATTTTATACCTATGCGCGAGGATTATAAGATGGAATGGTTTTGGCTAGATGTATTTGAATAAAGATAGTTGCTAGACTAGGTGTGCCAATACTCGATTATATCGGTATCATGATAGTCGTTTCACGTCATGGTATTTGACAAATAACTTTAAAGTAACAAGGGCGTTCGCCACAATGGTTGAGGAAATGAAAGTGATAGGAGCTAAGACCCTGAGAAAAGGTAATAGTGAAGACGCCTTCATGGAGATGATGGCAGTCATGGCTTATAGCGATAGAATCCCCGTGCTCCTCTTCATGGGTGGTGGAATGGGTGCCGGGAAAAGCACCGTTTTAAAAGAGATCCTCAAAGAGTATGTAAAGGCTGCTCTTCTCATTTTTATAAGTTTTTAAATACATATTTGTTGTATTCATGCATTATTTACTTGTCCGACACTTAATCAGATGGAGTATTTATTTGGTTAGAACAAATTTTGATGCATTGGCATTTTAAAATAAAAACTGTTAAAAGAATTATAATGACAAGAGTCGTTGTAGGTTTATCAACAGAATTTTTGTATGTCTACTTAAAAAGGTGTCCCCTATGATAAAACTTTGATGGCATGAACGGTGTGTTTACTGCACAAGTCACATATTTTTCTTATATGTATCAAAACAATGTGATACCGGTGGACTCAATTGTGATTAAATGTCATGGAACTGAATATGTGGCAGGGGCATCTGAATGGCGGTAGCACCAAATGCAGTTGTAGTAAAAGCTTACGCTTTCAAGGAAACGAATGCGATTTATCGAGCCCTTAGCTCAAAGGGTCATCACAATGACATGCTTCAGGCTGCTGAACTGGTACATTTTGGCTTGACCCTTCTCATTGTTTTTTATTTAAAAAATTATCATCTCAAGACTTTTATGTATTGTAAATTGGTTTGTCATATCAGGCTATGCCAAACACCCCCTACATATTCATTTACTCAATAAGCAAATAAACAGTTTCTTTCAACCACTTTAAATTGCTAATCTGCCATATGTTCTAATGGGAGTGTTTGGATTAGCTTATTTGACAGGCTTCTTGTAACCTTTGCCCTTTTGTGTTCTGAATATTTCATTAATAGTCCTTTGACTATTTGACTTTTGTTAGTTTATTCAGATTTTGTACCGTGTTGACGGTGGTGATTTTATGAGATATGTGATGATTTGAGGTTTATTGTGATTAATAATCCCTTTTGGAAGGTATTATTGTGTTATTCGTATTCCGGGTGGTTCGACCCATGAATTTTGAGAAATGCCGAAAAACGAGTCTGACACGTCCGTTAATGTCCTAGTGAGCTTTGAAAGGGTTTAAAGTGAAAATATATCATGTGAATACTCTAGGTTAATGAAAAATTATTTTTAAAGTGAATAAAAATGCTAATTAACTTTGGGGAAAATTTTACGGTTGAGTTTTACGAGTATTTAAGTGATTTCGACACGAAAAGAAGAACCCGACACCCCTTGGATGCCATAGCCGGTCAAATGGTCAAGAAGGGAACAAGGAGGCATGATTTTAGCTTCCTTGTCTTGCATTGGTACACATTTATGCCATTCACTAGATAATTCCACTCATTTTCTTTTCATTTCAAAAAAAAATAAAACACACACTTGTGTGTGTGTGCCTTTGATCGTCCGCCCCTAAGCCACCACAAACCACCATAAAAATTCCAACTTTGATCGAGAACGTGATATTCCGGGTTGATACGAGTGTTTGGGTATTCATTTAAACAACGTTTGGGTTGTCCGGTTCGTGTCGAAATATACATTTTTGAAGATTTTCTTGTAAGTTTTCAAATTTAAATTTCGTTTGTCCTTTTGGGTTTATTTTGATGCATAGATGTTAGTTGTACAAGTTGATCGTTGTGAAAATTGATTTTTGGAAGCGAAACGAAAGAAAAAGAGGGTGTTTGGTTCGTGTAGTAAGAAAAGGAAAAAGAGGGTTTTTGTAGTTTTGATGTCGTGGTCGTGATGGTTGAATAATATATGATGCTAGAATGCTTATTTTTTATAGTAGCTTGTATGGCTTATTCGGGCTTATTTTTAAGCTATTTCTTGGCTTATTTTGGGCTTATATGCCACGAAATCTTCCCAAAATCACTAGGAAAGTGATTTTGATTATTTTTGTGTTATGGCGTATGTTGTGGACTATTTTTGAGGCTTATGGTAGTAACCAAATGCAATACGTAGCTTATTAGCTTATTTTCAAGCTTAATATACATATTTTTGAGCTATTGGACTCACGGCCCAATAAGTCTATTTAAGCCGCGGCTTAATGGGAAGGCTTATTGTTGTCCGGATTATTTTCTACTTATAAGTATATACTTATATATGTAAATGGACATTGGTTTTGGACTTGAATTATATTTTTGACTTATAAAAGTCATAATGGACCATTGTTGGGCCCTTAAAGCCCAATAAGCGATATTTAATAGTTATGAGAATTTTGACGGAATTTTGAAAGTGAAAATGTATTTACGAAGTGATATTGAATGATATTTTGGGGAAAAGTGTTGGTAAGCGTTAAAGATTGAGATTTTGGAATTTTGTCGGAAAGTGTCCAATTTGTGAAAAATTGTTGAAAATAAGGTTTGAAACCTTGGGAAACGTTGTATAAACGTACGGGTCATGTCGAAATTTCGTAAAAAGTTTATACTTAGAAATTTTTTTAAAAACATGATTTTTGATTTTAAATAAAAAAATAATATTTAATTATTTTATTTTTTTAATAAATTCACTAAAATATGAAAAATATAATTTTTCTCAAAACTTCTCTAATGTGTTTATTATGAGTAAACGTTTCATTTTCAATTTATGTAGGTCCATGGCATCATTGAGGGTGTTATCTAAATAGATTTATGAAAATTGAGTCTTAAAACAATAATATATTAAAACCAACTTTCTAAACCACCAATCATACAACACTCAACATCCAACTAACAAAGTTATTACCAATAAAATCAATAAATTTTGGTCAAAATTTCCATGCATGTTTATGCATGTCTTATGAACTATACGTACTCTAGCTATGTGAGCATGTCAAATATTCTATAAAGCGAGCAATTGATTAATTATGGGAAGAAGGTCGTGTGTGCGGCCTTGAATAATCTGAATAAATCACACCAAGATGTTCGTTATGAGACGAACCTTCTTTAGCAATCCTAACAATCGTCTTATTGTATGAAATTTCCATTGACGACTTCTTAGATGCACCTTTCGAAATTGGAATCGTAGGATGTTGATCTTGAGTTCGAGCTCCTTCTATCAATACGCCTCCATCCTTTTGTGTAATCTGTTTCCATATTTTGAAAACAATCATTTGTATTAAAACTTGATAAATATACATGCATAAAGATTAAATAACTAAAGCCATAATCAACAAAGTAATTAAAGAATAAGCTACTTACGACGAACTCTCGTCATGATATCTGAAAATTCATTAGTAGGTTCAACTACAAAAGAGGCCAAACACCCAGGTGACCCAGCCAATCCGAATACGCCCACATAATGATACTGATGAGGTTGTAAAAAAATAATACATGAGCAAAGAAAAGAAAAATGAAAGTTGTCTTTGAAATTAATTATTACCTTGAGAATCAATTGCAAATAGAGCTCCATAGCATCAAGCTGAGCTAAATACCTCTTCGAGTCATGTAACCCATATAGTCTGAGGTGTCCATACAGATATTCACTACCATGTACATGCAACACCAAATGTGAGGAAAGAAAAGTACATGAACCAAATTTTTGAAAACTAAAAAAGTACATCTTAAGTGTATTTGGGATACCATGTTTTTGGCAACACCTTCGTCGTTATCGTCTTCTGCAGTCGTGTTTTGCTCCATCATCATAACCTTTTCAAGACTACAAACAACATCACGCTTCTCCATATCCCATGAACCTGTTAGATATCACTAAGATAAAGAAAAGCAATTGCTACCTTAACAAAATTGAATGCTATTAATTTGGATATTTCTTTGTATGATGTTCAAGTGGTTTCTCCTCACAACTATTTGCTTTCACCAAGTGACTACATGAAGTTATTTACAGTATGAAGTATTTAAAAAAATAATGAAAAGACTCACATTAAAGAATTCGTATTGCAATTATTTAAAGCAAATAAAAAGTTGTATAACTTGCAAATAACTATTTCACTTTGTGTAGATCCCAATTCAATATAGATCTTTCTAGCCTGTTAAGGGTTGTAGCCAATATGGATAGTTCCACACAAACTACAAGAGAAACAATGACTATGAACACTATAAGTTATGCAGAAACTAACTTATAATGCTAAGAAGAACAATGAATATTGATAACTAAACTTTTGTATTAATCTGCTAAAACGATTACAGATTACTAACTATGAGATTACGTTTTGATGAGAGATATGTATCTTTTCTAATGTCGTAGGGTTCCTTTTGTACACCAAGGATAAACCCTAACAGACTTACAAAACACGTAAAAGATAATGCATATCTTTTCCTATAATATCTCAAGCATATCTCTTAAACGGTACTAACTATTTTGTACCGACGGTACAAACTAATACTAATAGTACAAACTACAATTGTCGGTACTAACTATTATAACTAGCGGTACTAAGTTAGGAAAACATAATTCCCAACAATCCTCCCCTAAACATGATTGTTGAACTTGTTTAACTTCATGTTTCTCTGTCCAAACACTTTGTCAAATCTTGGACTTAATCTGATCTTTGATAATTTTAACATCTTCAGCTATCCCTCTTTATCAGCAACATGTCTTCTCAGCAACACAGCAACATCCAACTAAGTTGGCTTTGTAGTTTTTGGCAAACTACCAGCCATTAACAGATTTGATGTTCCTTTACCAGTAGCCGTTTGCTCTGGGATAGCCAATTCTTCATTGTAAACAACAAGGTGAATTGAGAACCTTATAGTTTTGAGTAAACTATCAACTATTAATGGATTTGATTTGTTTTTACCAAAAACCATTTTCTTTTGGACTAGTCAATGCTTCATTGCCATAACATGGTGCATTGATAACCATATAGTTTTTAGCAAACTATCAGCTATCAACAGATTTGATTTGTCTTTACCAGGAACTGTTTGATCCTGGACTAGCCAACTCTTTACTGTAAAGCAAGGTGAGTTGAGAACCATACAATTTTTGGTAAATTGTCAACCATAAACGGATTTGAGAAGTCTTTACCACAAGCCGTTTGCTTATGGACTAGTCGGTTCGTATGTCTGTTAAACATGGTGAACTGATGACCATTTGTTGTGTGGTTTTGAAACTAACACTCAAAGATCCTCCTGATCTCCATTAGAGTTTTCTGGTTCCAACTCAGCAACTAACTTCTTGACAAATCTAATCAACTCCAATGCCATAGTACTGTCTTCTTCAGATTCCAATTTTAATTTTAGCATTTTCAACAGTACTTTCTTTCTCAAATGATACTTTTTATCTACAAGCATATGAATGACTAATCCTGCCTTAGTCATTAAAGTATGCACCCCTGAAGAACCATGTAGCTTCCAACTTACTACATTCCAATCCTGCTATGAGTTCCAAAACTCATCTTCATCACTTGGATTGAACACAATCATCAAATCTCCCCAAAGTACTCTATCAAAACCTTCAGGTATCTCATCTTGATATCTGTCCATCACAAGTTTATATACAACATTTATATATTCTCTATCAAATATTGAAAGTACTCTCATTAGGGTAGTAAAGTATCTCCTCTGTCCATTGCCTCTAATTACCACATTTAGATTAATCTCTTCTGATCTTTTAGTTTCATCAAACGGTGGTTTAGTTCTAAGATACTCAGTTTTCCATTCTATGATAGGATACTTCTTGTTAAGTATTTCATAATCCACCTCCTTGTCCTCATATGTAGCTATTGTTAAACATAATCTCAGCTCATAATTCTCTTTCTCACTATCAGTTTGATCATCCTGAGAAGTATCTTGTCTGAATCTTCTTTTCCTTGACTTCATCTTTTTCCTAGTGCCAAGTTTTCTCTTTCTGGTACTTCTTCTTCTTTACTTTCCTCTTTAATACTGTCATCCTTCTTTATACGAGTAGCTTTCTTATTCACATCTTTTATTAGCCTCTCATCCTCAGCAAAACCAATAGCAATAAAGTTTTCATCAGACCTTTTTACCTTTTTATACAAAACTTATATTTCTTCAAAATTCTTAGTCTTCAGATCAGAATTCTTCTTTCCTCCAACATGCTTCAAATATGTCATCATTTGGTTTCTTAGCTGAGTTCTTGTAGGTGGTCTACTTCTGATTTCAGCTGCTCTTTGTTGTGCAAGAAATCTCCTTTGAGCAGCAATAGTTTCATGAAGTAATTTGGCTCTCTCTTCAGTAGTGAACTTTTCTCTCTCTTCTTCTTGAAGCCTTGCAGCTAGAATGCTATCAGCTTCAATTCTAGCCTGGATATCATCATAATCCCTTATAAGTGCAACCTTAGTAGCTTCCTTTTCAGCCAACTTTTTGTTTTTCTCTTATGTTTCCCATTCCTCTTGAACCTTTCTGGCTATCTCTTCATCATTAGCAAGCTGAGCAAACTTTCTTTCAGCTTCATTAACCCCTTCTGATTCAACATCTGACTCTGCTTCTTCCTTAAGAACTTTCTTGCCTTTATCTTTAGGATCAATTTCAGGAAGAGGCTTCAATGTTAACAATGATCTTGTTGATGTAGGCCTTGGTCTATCAAAGTCTTCAGCATCTTTAATCTTAACTCCTTTTTGCTTAGCCTTATTTTGGCTCATAGATACAAGAAACTCAGTAATGGTTTCATCATCTCCAAAAACTGTTGGAGTAGCTGTTGATGTAGCATTTTCATCTGAATTTTCATTTTTAAGCTCAGCAGTACCTTCATCAATCTTGTTGGTGCTAACTTTTGGCTTGTCAGTACCTTCATCTGGCTTGGCGGTACTAACTTGATCTTAAGTATTTACTCCCTTTTCATTGTGAGCATCCTCAGTCTCCATGTAATCCATTGCATCAAAATAATCAAGATTATCAAAATCATCAAAAGCTTGATCCTTGTGTGCAGTTGGTTTAGATTTGGCAGTTTTCCTCCCCTGTTTGGATACATACTCCTTCTGCATCTACTTATTCTGCATATATTTCTTTCCTGCCAATCTTGTCTTCATGGAAACACTCTTCATCCAAGCTTTATGGTGTATGATCACAGGTCTAGTCTTCTTCTTAAGCTTCTTGATCTGTGCCTTCAAATCTTTAATTTATTTAGCTTGAATTGTGACCTGTTTACACAAAGATCATATACACTTTGAAGTGTCAGGCCATCCTCATTCCCTGATAGGGATCTATCACTGGATGACTGACCTCCATGATCCCTACCAGAACCCTCTGGATTGGAATCAGGAATAGGGATTGAAAGAGAAGGTCTGAGAGATGGGTCAGACTGTGACTCAGGTTGGTCTTCACTTGGGTGAGGAGGAGAGGGTATTGTTTGGGATTCAGATGGTCTTTCTGAAGCTTCATCCTCATCCTCTGTTGGTTGAACCAACATAGAGTCAAATAATGGTGTGACATTCCCTGAAAAGTTTTTACCCTTTTTAACCATAAATGACAAAACCTTACTAGTTAGGGCATGAATAGGGAAGTGATCTAAAGGAACAAGCACATTCGTTAACTGTGTAGCCAAAAAGATCAAAATAAATCTTGGATACATGACAAACTTTTTCTTTGCATCCAAGTGTCTCATCATAACATCAAAAATTAATTTTGAAAAATTATATTTTTGATTAGTTACTAAACAAATCACTGCTGTGATAATATTAGTGGGAATTTGATCCCAAGAAGTGCGTTTAGAACTTATGCAATGATTCATGGTATGAAAAAGAAATTTCCATTGAGGTGAAAACAGGGCTTTGTTAAATGTTAAGATAGTTAGGTCCCCCTCATACCCCATTAGCTGAATAGTATCAAATATAGCCTGATTGTTCAAAGTATCTATCCCATCAGCATCATCAAAAAGAAGATCACTTCTTATTGATGCCTCTAAGATAGTCACAGGATTGCCAGCAACTGTAGCAGTAATATACCTAACATTGTTGATTGTTTTAGATTTAGCAGACATCCAAAAATGTTTAACAAAGGTAGTAGAGACTACAGGACTTAAAGTGAAAGCATAGTAAATGGAGCTTTGTGTAAGAAAGTCCATAATCTCATGGAACTCAGTATTCGCATCAGTCTTCTCTAAATAAGCGATCATGTTGTGTTTAGGGCATGATTTAAGAGCAGCCATACTTGACGAATTGATGGTTGTCGGTGATGAAAAGATTAGGGTTGTTGGAAGAGAGCGATTAGGAGATTTTATGTGAGTAAATTGTGCGATTGAGATGTGATTATATAGGTTGAACAAACCCAAGATCAAAGAAACCCTTACAATTTACACTTTAGACCCTCGGCGGTATTTTCTCTAACGGCTTTATAGCAGTACAGACTTTGGCTGTCGGTACTAACGATAAGCCTATCGGTACTAACTTTTGTTAACCAAAAATTGAAGAAGTTTGGCAACAAGAGCTCTTTAGTACCATCTATAGCTCTCTTTAATTGCACTCTAGAAGCCAAATAACTCTATGAAAAACATCACCATGATCAAGATCCTTCTGCTCACACAACACTTCATATAAACTTTCTAGAATTTGACCCACCATTGTATTTGGAGACTTTGTTCTAGTAATTCCTTTTGGGTCTCCAATTACAACCTGCTGAGGGCTTAACAGCAGTTTCCCATTTTCCCCCAACAGCACTAACTGATTTTACCTCAGCAGTATTAACCTTTTGATTTGAAAATTTTGTTCTTGATGTTGTTGTTCTATTAAATGGCCTTCTAATAGGTGAATAAGTTTTATGAAAAATAGTTTTTGGTCTAACATTATTCACAATAGGTTTAACAGTATTAACTTTCCTGGCAGCATTAGTTGGTACTGCCTGACTGTTAAAATTATGTCTAGCAGTACTAACATCTTTAGTACTGCTAGCTCTAACAGTATTAACATTGTTAGTACTGCTAGCTCTAGCAGTATTAACTTGAATTTTGCCAGTTCTAGTTAGTACTGCAGTAGGAACAAATTGGTTTTGGTGGTTCACTCTATTCACATTGTTCCACACTGGCCTATTTTCCCTTTGACCAGTACCCTTACACTTCCTTTTGTTCACTTCAGCTTGTTTAGCCATTCTTTTCTCATGGAAATCACAATCTCTAATAAGATGGCTAAAACTACCACATACAAAACATGCCTTCTTAGTAAACCCATATCCCAAACCCAGTTTTTTAGACATTAAACCACTACAATCCTTTTTGTCAGGTTTAGGACTCTGACTACATGTGTTTTGTTCTTTAACAGTTTGCCTAGGAGATTTTATATGCTTAACAATATTAGCAAAACTAGGTGTTTTCTGTTCTTTTGAGGGTAGAGACACATGTTCATCATCACTATCTGATTTATACTCCTCAATGATAGGAGCATCAGGTCAAACTTTAGGTTGACTTACTACTTTGGGTTCATTGACAACTGATTCATGCATAGATTCATGTGTTTCTTCCACTAAAATGATTCACAATGAAGTAATTCCTACTGCTCCTAGCATCAGGATTCACTAGGTTTTTAGAGATTGCTTTGGACATATATAAATTGTGAGTCATCTATTTCTTTATCAGGTCCATAAGAGATGTAGATCCCTGTCATTGGAGGGGGAACTGCATGCATCCCCTCTGCATATCTATCATTCACAAGACTATCTTCTATATCACTAGACCTACTGTTAAATAAACTTCCAAAAACTTCATTTTCATAACTTAAGACACCTTTATTCATTTGATCTCCATACCCAAGCCCAGCTTTGTCCCTAGCACTCATCTGACTATTTAGCAGAATATTAAGACTTTTAGAAGAGTTGTGCCATTTTTCTACTTTAGCTTTTAATTCTTCTTTTTCTTTTTCAGCTTCTGCCAATAGTTTCTTATGGTATGTAAGGGCATCAGTTTATCATCTACGTCAATTTTCATAAACCTAATCTTTTCTTCATACCAAAGTTGATTTTGTTGATGAGCAACTAATTGTGCTTCTACTTTCTTTAAAGCTTGAGTATATGCCTGTATTTCTATACTGGCATCACCAAGTTGTTCCCTCTGTTCATCATATAATTTTTTAATTTTAGCATAAGATTCTTTACACTCTTTTGAACAAGAAGTTTACCTGGTTGTCCTGAGCCGAACTCTGTAAGCATCAAGCATAGTTCTCTTGCTCATCTTCTGAGTGGCTAGTCCAATCAACACCTTCTCCATCAAGAGTCACCAAAGCTTTAGGTTCCTCCTGTTTACCAGATCTCCTCTTATTGTCTTTATCTTTATTCCAGTGTTCCAAGCATCTCTCCTCCTACTATCTTGATTCCCCTTGGATCTGCACTCTCTAGCAAAATGCCCTGTCTTGTGACAATTGTAGCACTCGACTTTTCCTTGGCATCAAATTGCAGCTTTCTTCCTGTCTTTTTGTAAAACTTCTTCATTCTCATAGAAATCATGGCCCCTTGCCATTTTAAATCCATTTCTTCCAAATCAAACTCATCAAGTTGTTCCAGATCCTCATGATCCAATTGTGGACAACTGGATTGATTAGCAAGGAAAGAGTATGATGAAGGATGTTCACTTTGTGAGTTATGACCAGAAGAATTAGAAACACCATAAGCAGTACTAACTTTCATTATAATGCTGTTAGGACTGCTAGTGTTCTCAGAAACAAATGCCACATTCTGTGTGCTAGAGGATGATGCAGTAGAGCCTTTAACATCAGACTCAAAGACTCTAAGATTATTATACAGATCATCAAAACTGAGACTGTCCACGTCCTAGGCTTGGCCTCATGATATAAGGAAAATTGAGAACCAGGCAAGAAAAGGTAGAGACAAAGGAACTTCTGATTTGCATCTTCAGTGAGACCGCCTGCAGCATGAATCTCAAGTTGACATCAGAATGAAACCTGTCATAGCCTTTATGTAGCCCTTCTGAGTTTGATACAGAGAAGCCTTCAAACTGTTGCTTTAGAATATACTTCTGCATCTTCTTTGATTCATCATTGCCACCAAATCTAGATTTGATAGCTTCCCACATCTCTTTTGCATCAGTCATTTTGTGAAATTTAGCAAGATGATCTTCTGGTAAAGCCATAAGCAAGGTGGTCCTTGCTTTTCTTTCTCTTTCTCTGGCTAAAATTTCTTCTGCAGTCTTGGGAGGCAGAACCTTTATTACACCATTTGTATCTGTTGAGACACTCACAGGACCATTGCCTCTTTGAATGACTTCCCAGATAGGATAGTCTGTATGGGCCAAATAATGTTCCATTTTCATGGCCCATATGTCATACTCTCCCTTCTTAAGAATAGGGAGTTTGATGGTTGAGACAGTGTGAGGGGTTTGTTGTGTTGGTGTTTGTGTTTGTGGTGGTGGTGGTGGTGGTGGAATATCATCATCTGATCCAGCCATTGATTAGATTTGTAAGGTAGAGGTTTATAACTGGTGGGTTTTAGTTCTTCTTACTCAGAGTTTCTCTACAAGCTCTGATACCACTTGTAGATCCCAATACAATATAGATCTTTCTACCCTGTTAAGGGTTGTAGCCAATATGGATAGATCCACACAAACTACAGGAGAAACAATGACTATGAACACTATAAGTTATGCGGAAACTAACTTATAATGCTAAGAAGAACAATGAATATTGATAACTAAACTTTTGTATTAATCTGCTAAAACGATTACAGATTACTAACTATGAGATTACTTTTTGGTGAGAGAGATATATTTTCTAATGTCGTAGGGTTCCTTTTATACACCAAGGATAAACCCTAACAGACTTACAAAACGCGTAAAAGATAATCCATATCTTTTTCTATAATATCTCAAGCATATCTCATAAACGGTACTAACTATTTTGTACTGACGGTACAAACTAATACTAACAGTACAAACTATAACTGTCGGTACTAAGTTAGGAAAACTATAATTCCCAACAGGGTGTGACAGATTGGTAATCAGAGCCAAGGTTATAGAGAACTAGGTGGATTGACCTAGACTATAACCTAAGATCCGTCGTCTAGTTGCGTATAGGATCTATGTGCGCGGTGTTTTGCTTTTATGTGCCTTTGTGTGTTCGCGGTTTAGTGCTTTAGTTATGTCAGTCATTGAAATGGGTGGGCTCAATATTGAATATGAATAGGAAAGGATGCGAATATAAGTACGGTGGCCAACGTAGTTATAAGCGTATCACAACTCACTCATACTTAGTAATGTTGTTCACACAAATCGATGTTTCATTGTAAACAATCAAGGTGAATTGAGAACCTTATAGTTTTTGAGTAAACTATCAACTATCAACGGATTTTGATTTGTCTTTACCAAAAGCCGTTTGCTTTTGGACTAGTCAATGCTTCATTGCCATAACATGGTACATTGATAACCATCTAGTTTTTAGCAAACTATCAGCTATCAACAGATTTGATTTGTCTTTACCAGGAACTGTTTGATCCTGGACTAGCCAACTCTTTACTATGAAGCAAGGTGAGTTGAGAACCATACAATTTTTGGTAAATTGTCAACCATAAACGGATTTGAGAAGTCTTTACCACAAGCCGTTTGCTTATGGACTAGGCAGTTCTTATGTTTGTTAAACATGGTGAACTGATGACCATTTGTTGTGTGGTTTTAAAACCAACACTCAAAGATCCTCCTCATTTCCATCAGAGTCTTTCAGGTCCAAATTCTGCAATTACTTTTTGACAAATCTAATCAACTCCAATGCCATATTAATGTCTTCTTCAGATTCTAACTTTAATTCCAGCGTTTGCAACAGTACTTTCCTTCTCAAAGGATACTTTTTCTCTACAAGCATATGAATGACTAATCATGCCTCAGTCATTAAAGTATGTACCCTTGAAGAACCATGTAGCTTCCAACTTACTACACTCCAATCCTGTTGTGAGTTCCAAAACTCATCTTCATCACTTGTTATTGGAACATAATCATCAATCTCCCCAAGTACACTTTGTCAAAACCTTCAAGTTAATCTCATCTGGAACTGTCCATCACTAGTTGATATACAGCATTTATATCTTCTCTATCAAATATTGAAAGTACTCTCATCAGAGTACTAAAGTATCTCCTCTGTCCATTGCCTCTAATTACCACATTTAGATTAATCTCTTCTAATCTTTTAGTTTTATCAAACTGTGGTTTAGTTCCAAGATACTCAGTTTTCCATTCTATGATAGGATACTTCTTGTCAAGTATTTCATAATCTACCTCCTTGTCCTCATCTGTAGCTATTGTTAAACATAATCTAAGCTTATCATTCTCTTTCTCACTATCAGTTTGATCATCCTGAGAAGCATCTTGTCTGAATATTCTTTTCCTTGACTTCATCTTTTTCCTAGTGCCATGTTTTCTCTTTCTGGTACTTTCTTTTTCTTTACTTTCCTCTTTAATATTGTCATCCTTCTTAATACCAGTAGCTTTCTTGTTCACATCTTTTATTCGCCTCTCATCCTCAGCAGAACCAATAGCAATAAAGTTTTCATCAGACATTTTTACCTTTTCATACAAAACTTGAATTTCTTCAAAATTCTTAGTCTTCAGATCAGAATGCTTCTTTCCTCTAACATGCTTCAAATATGTCATCATTTGGTTTCTTAGCTGAGTTCTTGTAGGCGGTCTACTTCTGATTTCGGCTGCTCTTTGTTGTGTAAGAAATCTCCTTTGAGCAGCAATAGTATCATGAAGTAATTTGGCTCTCTCTTCAATAGTGAACTTTTCTCTCTCTTTTTCTTGAAGCCTTGCAGCTAGAATGCTATCATCTTTAATTCTAGCCTAGATATCATCATAATCCCTTATAAGTGCAACCTTAGTAGCTTCCTCTTCAGCCAACTTTTTGTTTTTCTCTTCTGTTTCCCATTCCTCTTGAACCTTTCTGGCTATCTCTTCTCATTGCTAGCTGAGCAAACTTTTCTTCCGCTCATTAACCCTTTCTGATTCAGTCATCGACATCAGCTTCTTCACTCAATAACTTTCTTGCCTTATCTTATAGTATCAATTTTAGGAAAGGCTTCAATGTTAACAATGAACTTGTTGATGTAGTCTGTGTCTATAGAGTCTTCAGCATCTTAAATCAACTCCTTTGCTTATGCCATATTTGGCTCATGGATACCAGAAACTCAGCAATGGTTTCATCATCTCCAAAAACTGTTAGAGTAGCTGTTGGAGTAGCATTTTTATCTGAATTTCCATTTTTAAGCTCAGTAGTACCTTCATCAATCTTGTCGGTACTAACTTTTGGCCTGTCGGTACCTTCATCTGGCTTGACGGTACTAACTTGATCTTTAGTACTTACTCCCTTTTCATTGTGAGCATCCTCAGTCTCCATGTAATCCATTGCACCAAAATCATCAAGATCGTCAAAAGCTTGATCCTTGTGTGCAGTTGTTTTAGATTTTGCAGTTTTCCTCCCCTGTTTGGATACAGACTCCTTCTACATCTACTTTTTCTAGATAGATTTCTTTCCTGCCAATCTTTTCTTCATGGAAACACTCTTCATCCAAGCTTTATGGTGTGTAATCATAGGTCTGGCCTTCTTCTTAAGCTTCTTGATATGTGCCTTTAAATCTTTAATTTCTTTAGCTTGAATTATGACTTGTTTACACAAAGAAATACAAAGATCATATACACTTTGGAGTGTCAGGCCATCCTCATTCCCTGATAGGGATCTATCACTAGATGACTGACCTCCATGATTCCCACCAGAACCCTCTGGATTGGAATCAGGAATAGGGATTGAAGGAGAAGGTCTGAGAGATGGGTCAGGCTGTGACTTAGGTTGGTCTTCACTTGGGTGAGGAGGAGAGGGTATTGGTTGGGATTCAGATGGTCTTTCTGAAGCTTCACCCTCATCCTCTGTTGGTTGAACCAACATAGAGTCAAATAATGGTGTGACATTCCCTGAAAAGTTTTTACCCTTTTTAACCATAAATGACAAAACCTTACTAGTCAGGGCATTAATAGGGAAGTGATCTAAAGGAACAGGCACATTCTTTAACTGTGTAGCCAAAAAGACCAAAATAAATCTTGGATACATGACAAACTTTTTCTTTGCATCCAAGTGTCTCATCATACCATCAAAAATTAATTTTGAAAAATTGTATTTTTGATTAGTTGCTAAACAAATCACTGTTGTGGCAATATTAGTGGGAATTTGATCCCAAGAAGTGCTTTTAGAACTTATGCAGTGATTCATGGTATGAAAAAGAAATTTCCATTGAGGTGAAAATAGGGCTTTGTTAAATGTTAAGACAGTTAGGTCCAAATAAATCCATATGCAAAAGCTGTAAGGGCTGACTAATATAACTCACTGATTTAGCCTTACAAGAGGCCTTGTGTTGCTTTCCTTTCTGACAAGCAACACAGGTGTGGTCATTTTGAAAAATCTTTGAAGGTAAACCTCTTACAAGGTTTCCCTTTACAAGTTTGTTTAAGTTTTTAAAGTTAACATGACCCAACCTCCTATGTCATTTGTTAGATTCGTCAACAGTGGCCTTTGTAATAAAACAAGTTAATCCTCCAAAAGGAACAATGTTCTCTAGGTTGTAACTGTACATATTGTTTTGTCTAGGGAATCTAAGTAATACTTAATTTTCATCAGGTAACTTAAAGTCAGGATACAACACAAGACATTCAGTGTCTGTGAAGAGAACTTGTTTTTCTTGTCACAGATATGTGAAACTATAAAGAGATTGAAATGTTTTAGTTCTTTCACAAAGCACACATCCTTAAAATCTAACTTTCCTATTTTTATTTTACCTTTACCAGTTATGTAACCTTTACTACCTCCAAAAGCAACAGGGCCACCATTATAGTCTTGATATTCAGCAAGATGGGCCTTGTTTCCAGTCATGTGCCTGGAACATCCACTATCAACAATCCCTTTGTTCTTTAAAGCTCTTTGTGGATAATCCTGCACATACAATAAGAGAGATTAGATTCTCTTAGGGACCCAAGCCATTTTGGGCTTGGGTCTGCCTAGTGGATCTTTGAAAGTAACACAATTTCTAGAATTTGATCCACCATTGTATTTGGAGACTTTGTTCTAGTAATTCCTTTTGGGTCTCCAATTACAACCTGCTGAGGGCTTAACAGCAGTTTCCCATTTTCCCCCAACAACACTAACTGATTTTACCTCAGCAGTATTAACCTTTTGATTTGAAAAATTTGTTCTTGATGTTGTTGTTCTATTAAATGGCCTTCTAATAGGTGAATAAGTTTTATGAAAAACAGTTTTTGGTCTAACATTATTCACAATAGGTTTAACAGTATTAACTTTCCTGGCAGCATTAGTTGGTACTGCCTGACTGTTAAAATTATGTCTAGCAGTACTAACATCTTTAGTACTGCTAGCTCTAACAGTATTAACATTGTTAGTACTGCTAGCTCTAGCAGTATTAACTTGAATTTTGCCAGTTCTAGTTAGTACTGCAGTAGGAACAAATTGGTTTTGGTGGTTCACTCTATTCACATTGTTCCACACTGGCCTATTTTCCCTTTGACCAGTACCCTTACACTTCCTTTTGTTCACTTCAGCTTGTTTAGCCATTCTTTTCTCATGGAAATCACAATCTCTAATAAGATGGCTAAAACTACCACATACAAAACATGCCTTCTTAGTAAACCCATATCCCAAACCTAGTTTTTTAGACATTAAACCACTACAATCCTTTTTGTCAGGTTTAGGACTCTTACTACATGTGTTTTGTTGTTTAACAGTTTGCCTAGGAGTTTTTACATGCTTAATAGTATTAGTAAAACTAGGTGTTTCCAGTTTTTTTGAGAGTAGAGACATATGTTCATCATCACTATCTGATTCATACTCCTCAATGATAGGAGCATCAGGTCAAACTTTAGGTTGACTTACTACTTTGGGTTCATTGACAACTGATTCATGCATAGATTCATGTGTTTCTTCCACTAAAATGATTCACAATGAAGTAATTCCTACTGCTCCTAGCATCAGGATTCACTAGGTTTTTAGAGATTGCTTTGGACCATATGTAAATTGTGAGTCATCTATTTCTTTATCAGGTCCAGAAGGGATGTAGATCTCTGTCATTGGAGGGGGAACTACATGCATCCCCTCTGCATATCTATCATTCACAAGACCTTCTTCTATATCACTAGACCTACTGTGAAATAAACTTCCAAAAATTCATTTTCATAACTTAAGACACCTTTATTAATTTGATCTCTATACCCAAGCCCAACTTTGTCCATAGCACTCATCTGACTATTTAGCAGAATATTAAGACTTTTAGAAGAGTTGTGTCATTTTTCTACTTTAGCTTTTAATTCTTCTTTTTCTTTTTCAGCTTCTGCCAATAGTTTCTTATGGTATGTAAGCACATCAGTTTTATCATCTAAATCAATTTTCATAAACTTAATCTTTTCCTCATACCAAAGTTGATTTTGTTGATGAGTAACTAATTGTGCTTCTACTTTCTTTAAAGCTTGAGTATATGCATGTATTTCTATACTGGCATCACCAAGTTGTTCCCTCTGTTCATCATATAATTTTTTAAGTTTAGCATAAGATTCTTTACACTCTTTTGAACAAGAAGTTTACCTGGTTGTCCTGAGCCGAACTCTGTAAGCATCAAGCATAGTTCTCTTGCTCATCTTCTGAGTGGCTAGTCCAATCAACACCTTCTCCATCAAGAGTCACCAAAGCTTTAGATTCCTCCTGTTTACCAGATCTCCTCCTATTGTCTTTATCTTTATTCCCAGTGTTCCAAGCATCTCTCCTCCTACTATCTTGATTCCCCTTGGATCTGCACTCTCTAGCAAAATGCCCTGTCTTGTGACAATTGTAGCACTCGACTTTTCCTTGGCATCAAATTGCAGCTTTCTTCCTGTCTTTTTGTAAAACTTCTTCATTCTCATAGAAATCATGGCCACCTGCCATTTTAAATCCATTTCTTCCAAATCAAACTCATCAAGTTGTTCCAGATCCTCATGATCCAATTGTGGACAACTGGATTGATTAGCAAGGAAAGAGTATGATGAAGGATGTTCACATTGTGAGTTATGACCAGAAGAATTAGAAACACCATAAGCAGTACTAACATCATTAGTACTGCTAGTGTTCTCAGAAACAAATGCCACATTCTGCGTGCTAGAGGATGATGCAGTAGAGCCTTTAACATCAGACTCAAAGACTCTAAGATTATTATACAGATCATCAAAACTGAGACTGTCCACTCCTGGCTTGGTCCTCATGATTAAGGAAACTTGAGACCAGGCAGAAGGTAGAGACCTAAGGAACTTCTGATTTGCATCTTCAGTGGAGACGCCTGCACCATGAATCTCTAGTTGACTCAGAAGACTCTGAAACCTGTCATAGCCTTTATGTAGCCCTTCTGAGTTTGATACAGAGAAGCCTTCAAACTGTTGCTTTAGAATATACTTCTGCATCTTCTTTGATTCATCATTGCCACCAAATCTAGATTTGATAGCTTCCCACATCTCTTTTGCATCAGTCATTTTGTGAAATTTAGCAAGATGATCTTCTGGTAAAGCCATAAGCAAGGTGGTCCTTGCTTTTCTTTCTCTTTCTCTGGCTAAAATTTCTTCTGCAGTCTTGGGAGGCAGAACCTTTATTACACCATTTGTATCTGTTGAGACACTCACAGGACCATTGCCTCTTTGAATGACTTCCCAAATAGGATAGTCTGTATGGGCCAAATAATGTTCCATTTTCATGGCCCATATGTCATATTCTCCCTTCTTAAGAATAGGGAGTTTGATGGTTGAGACAGTGTGAGGGGTTTGTTGTGTTGGTGTTTGTGTTTGTGGTGGTGGTGGTGGTGGTGGAATATCATCATCTGATCCAGCCATTGATTAGATTTGTAAGGTAGAGGTTTATAACTGGTGGGTTTTAGTTCTTCTTACTCAGAGTTTCTCTACAAGCTCTGATACCACTTGTAGATCCCAATTCAATATAGATCTTTCTACCCTGTTAAGGGTTGTAGCCAATATGGATAGATCCACACAAACTACAGGAGAAACAATGACTATGAACACTATAAGTTATGCGGAAACTAACTTATAATGCTAAGAAGAACAATGAATATTGATAACTAAACTTTTGTATTAATCTGCTAAAACGATTACAGATTACTAACTATGAGATTACTTTTTGGTGAGAGATATCTTTTCTAATGCCGTAGGGTTCCTTTTATACACCAAGGATAAACCCTAACAGATTTACAAAACGCGTAAAAGATAATGCATTCTTTTCCTATAATATCTTAAGCATATCTCTTAAACGGTACTAACTATTTTATACTGACAGTACAAACTAATACTAACTAATACTAAGAGTACAAACTATAATTGTCGGTACTAACTTTATAACTAACGGTACTAAGTTAGGAAAACTATAATTCCCAACAACTTGTTAGACTTTATATTTTTTGTTTCGCATTTTCTGTTTCACAATTTTATAATATAAAAAAATAAATCGAAAAACATGGAAGGTATAAATGACTTTTTTGGATGTTCTTAATTATATACCCCTTTCTAGATACATGTACACGATGTACGTAAAAAATGTTGGTGATTTTAGTGTCATCGACGGCCATTTAGGTAATGAAGATTTACTAGAGACCGATAAGATCTAATGTTCGGCTCGGAAACAAGTTAGGGAAGTGTGGAGTGCACGCTTATTGAGCTAACGTGTAATCTACCAAGACAGGAAATGTGAAGTTTACGCCGTAAACATATAGCTGTTTACGCCGTAACCTTCTGGGGTAATGGATATGGTTTTGTGGTTGTTTACACTGTAACCTACACGAGTAGGTTACGCCGTAATCTTTAGTCAGAAACTAACTTATGAAATATGTATAGACTTTACGCCGTAACGGGTCGTGTTACGCCGTAAAGTCTATGTCAGGAAGTTAGTCAAATTCAGTTTTAACCACTATTATATGTCCTAACTTCCTGTGATATATACACAGGAACTATTGGTCTCATAACTAGACGAAAAATACATACAATTCCTCTAATCTTCTTGCTTTGTGATCTTGTGCCTAGAACACAAAGTGTTTCTCTTCTTGAATTATCCCGATAGAGATTTCGCGCAACCCAGGCATATATAAGATCGAAATACTTTATACGAAAAATGAACTTTTACACGATTCAAGTAAGATATCCAGGATTATCACATCACACACACTGACTTCTAAAAAAAACCGTCCCTTCACATTAATTCCCTCGACCTTGACATCGTACTCACTCTGAAAGTAGCTAATTCCCTTAAAAAGAGGGATTATTTAGATCCACTACTTGATGATGCCCATTATCACAAACTTAACGCCAATTAAATACAAGATTTTGACTCTTACACAAGATTTTGTCATGACTTGTGTTCGGGAAAAATAGATGTTTAACTGAACTAATGTCAATATTGGTTAATGAAATTTCTAGCAAAAACATCGTTTATAATCAGCAATGTTGATCGCTCCACAAGTACACCATCTAAAAAACAATATATGTATATTGCACTGGTTGGCGGTTTGCTCAATAGAGTGTTCTACTTATAATTAGCGGCTCACACATACTTTAGTCAGATTGATTAAATCTAGAAAAAACATCCACTATGATTAAAATTTATTAAGTTTTATATGCCATAACAAATCAATAAATTATAAACATTTTTTTACTATGATAAAATAAGTGTTACACCATAGATTTAAAATAACTTTCGAAATAATTATAATATTTTTCAAGTTTATTAGAGTGAGGGGAACGGATACGCCGTTCGATGGCGTCAAAGAACGGCGCGAGTTTTGCCAACGGCGCACCACTTCGGTGCTCGTGCCGTTCGGCTTCGCGCCGTAATTAACAGCCCACGCGGTTCTCTTTTTTTTCTTTTTTTAAATTGTGTGTTGTGTGTGTTTATGTGTGTTTCCGTGTTTGTGATTTGTATTTGATGAAAAAAAAAATTGTTTGTCGATGGGTTTTAGCAGGAAGAAGCCAAGAAGGAAGACAGAGAAGAGGAAGAAAGGGTCATAAATTTTTTCAAATTTTTTATTATTTTAAACCTTATTTATACAAGTTGACATTATTAGTCCATTATTTTGGGGTAATGTTTATTTTTATGAATTTAATTTTAGTTATATTGGTTATTTTTTTAATAAGTAAATGAAAAAAATAAAATTGGCCAACGGCACCAGAAAATGTGGTGCCAACGGATGTCCCAACAAATGTGGTACTGTTCAGTTTCTGGTTCCGGTGAGCATTTTGCTGATGTGACATCATTTTTTAGGAATTTTTGCCAACGAAACGATCCTTCCCAGCTCTCTTAAACCTCTTTGTAAACTCTTACGATGACCTAAATATGGTTTACTGTAATAACAATTTTTGTGACATGTGACATGTAACATTGTGCCAAAATTAAACTCTAATAGTTTGTCTTGTAACTCATGCTAATGCATGTTGTACGTACATGCATTGACTACTATATATGCATCTCATTTCTTTGACACCATTCTAAAAAAAAACACACATATATACTACACTAAACATTGTAATCGATGGGACACCAATCGGAAAACACAAAACCAATGGAAACACAAGGATCATCATCAACATCATGGCGTTTCGATTCGCGGGTGACTTACTTGTTTGGAGGCATAGGTGCAATGCTTGTTCTCATAATCGTGGCTTTGTTAATGTTGACTTGCTTTCAATACCGACAAGGAAATGCCACCAACCGTAGCGATAGTGATAGTGATAGTGATCATGATCATAAGGCGATTTCTCATGTGTGCAAAGATGAAGCCAATGTAACTCCTAAGATAGCCGTCATTAATCCAGGAGAAGAAATCCCGACCTACTTAGCTGCACCTCTTTAAATTTCTTTGTCAACTTAACTATCTTTGTCTTTTGTTTTGTTTTGTTCGTCATATGACATATCGTATGGTCAAATGAGAACAAAATTTAAAATGAAAGATGAGAAATAACTGTAACTATATATATATTAAAGATGTATCAACTTAAATTAGATTCATTTTAAGTATTTTAAATATACTTTTCGTCTTTTAATCTAATTGGGATGCATTTAAATGTATTGAAACGCATCTAATTCAAATCGATACATTTCATATGTGTGGTTATCGTTATATTTCATTCTTTTATTTTATGTTTTTTTTCTCACTAAATCCTTATATATTTCTAGGAATGATGTATCTAAATAAAATGTGAGTAAGCATTTAATTTTGATAATTTGTTTGGATAATCAAAACTATAAACTTGAATGCACTTTTTATCATACTTATCTACATTAATTTTTTCATGCTTACAAAAATAACCAAGCTTTTGTAATTTTGTTCATACTTGTAGACGTGTAAACATTGTTGATATATAATTTTATGAAAAGATGCTCGGACTTGTAAATGTGAATCTAGACATATTGTGAATATCAATTTTCTTTTACAACTAAAAAATTGGATGCAATGACACTTTAGTAAAGACATGGTGAAATTAGGAGACCGCATATATCAACTTTCTCACCCTACAACTAATTTTACCTTCAATTTGGTGTAATAATACAACTAATTTCACTACAAAAAACATATCTCGCTTAAACACAGATATATTCCACAAAAACCATATAATAAACACACACTCACACACAACAACTACTACACAACTCGGCCGTCTTAACGACCAAGTCATCCGAAACAACAGCCATAGCACGCGTCTTCAATTCGGGTACGAGTAATAAGCAAAAACACGTCTTCGACTTGCCACATAAGCGGAGCACACGTCCTCCAAGTGCTATATATTACGCCCTGGTCAAAGAAGCTATAGCTATACGGTGTCAACAGGAAAAGATGGTCAAATATTGATCGGAATGATGATGCATGGCATGTATTTAAGGCTGTTGAAATATAGGAAAAACAACAAATTAAATGTTGTATTAATGTCGGTGATAATTGGCAGTTTCTTACGACAGAGTACAGTAATGAATTGTAAATGGGTGCCCTTATTAGTACTCTGGCCCACTGCATAGTGCCAAAAAGTACAAAAGATTCCTTTTGTAACCCTTTTTTTACAGTGTAACGCAGTTTTTTATCAGTTTTTGTTCCGTAATTTTTGACAGTTTCATACTTTTGACCTGTTAAACTTTATATTTTTCGTTTCGTTTTTTCCGTGTCACAGTTTTATAACATATACAAAATTATAAAAAAAAAAAAAAAAAAATCTGAAAACAAAACCCAGAAAAAACCGGGAGGGTACAAATGGTGTTTTAGGGGGTACATATATCATAACCCTTTATTTCAATTTTATGGATAAGAGATCATTGTCATCTTACTTACTTGGTTTTTGTTACTGTATTTTTTACACTTGGCGCGTCCCTTCTAAAATCATACAACAGGTTTCACATTTGTTTTTATTGAAATTCAAGTTTATCTAGTTTACATAAAAGAAAAGCTTAAGGTAAAACTGTACTTGTCTTTTTAGTGTCCATTTTTTTGGTGGCTTATTATGTCTAGCCAAAAGTTCAATATAGACCCAATTTTTGTCATAGACACAATGAACAAATCTCAGTCACTCATTTTTTCAACAAAAATAAAAAAAACTCACTTTTCACTTTTTTTTTAAATTAAATATCTCACACACTGTTAATCGTTACGCAAAACAAAACATATCATCGCGACGAGAATTAAATTATCTTTCTATAGAGGGGCGACACTATGTACTTTCGACGAACTTTTTTTTATGATTTTATGAAGTCATATACGATTTTATGAAATCATATATGATTCGTCATACGAATCATATATGATTTTTGCAATTCGTGACTGAAACAAAATTGAAAAAAAAGTTCGGCGGAATCACAAATCATATATGATTTTATGAAATCATATATGATTTTATGAAATCATATATGATTCGTTATACGAATCATATATGATTTTTGCAATTCGTGACTGAAAAAAAAATCAAAAAAAAGTTTCTCGAAAATATATCGTGTCACCCGTCTACTGAAAGATAAAAAAGTACTCGTCGCGATGGTGTATTTTTTGTCGTGTGACGATTTACCGTTTGTAAGATATTTTATTTTTAAAAAAGAGATGGAAAGTGGGTTTTTTTATTTTTGATAAAAAATATATTGTTTAGATTGATTCATTGGATCTATGACAAATAATAGGTCTATGTTGATCTTAACTCGTTATGTCTAACTTGGCATCTACAATGGTAGTTATCATCAACTACCTCGAGGTTTTTATGATTGAAGTATACATGTATCCATGCATATCTTTATCTATCGAAATTTTGATTTTTTTTTAACAGTATAAGTTGCTTCACTTGATATATGTGTTTTTTTTTTTTTAACGGCAAAGATGAAATATATATAAAAAAGAGTCTAGCAAGACGCTAAAAACTTAAGGTACAATAGAGTCAACAAAAAAAATTACATAACATCAAAAAATGGTTTTACGTGATTTTCTAATGAGAATGGCAGCTTAAAATCGGGGACATGCAAATACTATAAGCGGAAATAAGTTCAAATGATGATTTTACGTCTCTTGTCTTTAGTCAGCATGTTTATCTCTTTTTTTTCAAGGCAAAGATGCTTTTATAAAGAATTAGAATCTTCTGAAGTTGATATCAAATGACAAGAAACATATAATCCTTAGAAAAATAAACCTAAAAACCGCAAAGATGATGATATAAATAAGAAGATAACACTAGATAGAACTAAAAAAAAGGTAAGGTAAGGTAACACTCAATACCGTCTTCCACGGGTTATGGGTCCTAATACCGTCTTCCACGATGTATGAGGAGATTGAGACGTAGACAGCCATACCCCTACCTAAGGTAGAGAGGCTGCTTCCGGTTCTACCAAAGGTAGAAAAGGACCTTCGGCCTTTCAACATGCAAAACAAAGACTCTTACGTAATCACATCCGTAACCGCCTTCGAATTGTTAACCCATCGACTCCAATCGAAATCAATAAGCTTACAACGGTTTGAGATCAATTCAAGAGATATAATTTGTACTCGAGGAACATTGTCTTCTCTTATGATCTTTTGCTTGCACTCATTCAATGTGTGAACACCTGATTTCTCCATCTCAAACAACCCATATATTCATGAGACAGACACCGTGAAAGATCTTTGCAACTTCATTTTTTTCGTCCTGAAACGTGAGGTTGTCATTTTCAATATTAACAATGCTGTTAATCACGATATTCGGGATATCCCACGAGTCATAATACTTTGACCACACGGTTTTAACCTTCGGACAATGAAACCTTATTTGGTTGATATCTTCCACCTCTATCTCACATAAAAGGGCGAAGCAGAGAGTGTGTACGTCAATGTCTCTCTTAGGCGGCTTTTACCGGTCATGAGCAAGCATCCGTAAGGCTCCGGTGAGGGCCAAACTCATGCGTGAGGCCGCTAAAAGAGGAAGAAGTCACGCACCATGATGTCCAAAAAACTCTCATGAAGGTGACCAGGTAGCTTTGGCAATATGAAGATGTGGGGCTAGCGGTGTCAAAAAAGTCGACCCGACCCGAACCCGAACCCGAATAAGCCTATTCGGGTCGGGTCACTCGAGTAAAAAATCTTATTCGGGTCAACCCGACTAACCCGAGTTCTAAATAGGGTCGGGTATCGGGTTGAAATGTTTTAGCTAACTTAGGTTCGGGTCAATAATTTTTTTTAATATAAATTTATAGATTTTCAATTCAAAAGAGTAAAAAAGGAATTTTTTTGTCATTTTACTCAAATTCGGGTTGACCCGACCCGAGTTGAACCGCACCCGAGTTGACTCGACCCGAATTGACCCAAACCCGAGTAACCCGAGTTCAAATAGGGTCGGGTTCGGGTATAAAATTTTTACCCTCAACCCGACTTGACCCGACCCGAATTGACCCGAACCCGACCAGGTCAACCCGATTATCACCCCTATGTGGGGCCATATTGCTTGCAACGGTTACTTTATAAAAAAATATTTTTCCCACTATCATTTTATTTACCTATAAATACCCCCCTTAAACTTCAAATTTTTTAAACACAACTTCAAATAATGTACTCACTACTCCTTATTCTTCACACAACTCAAACAAAACCTATTATGGATACGAATTACGAACCAATAATGCTCCCAGACGTTGAAGAGATACAGACAGAAAGAGAAGAAAAATCCAACGTTACTTGAATTTTTTTAGCAGAACATTGTCATTTTTGGTTTGTTTACCAAAACCAAAACGACAAAAGAGAACCAATATAAATCGTGATCACTATGGTGCTCATGAACGTTTAGTTGCAGCCTATTTTAGTGACAATCCGATGTTTCCAGCAGCACGTTTCGAGGAGAGGTTCTGAATGAGTCGAAAACTTTTCACAAGTATAGTTGAAGAAGTAACTATTCATTATGCATACTTTCGTGAGAAATAAGATTGTACCGAAAGACTAGGAATTTCCACGTTGATGAAGTGCACCTCAACGATTCGTCAATTAGCATACGGCACCGTTCCTGACGCCCTTGATGAATATTTGCAGATGCGCCACGCCACTTCTCGTCTATCTCTTGAACATTTTTGTAGGTCTGTTATGGAGATTTTTGTACTTGAGTTTTTGCGAAAACCAACTATCTCTGATGTTGAAAAACCATACCGGCGTCACGAAGAAAAACACGGGTTACGGGGAATCCCAGGAAGTCTTTATTATACAGATTGGGCGTGGTTTGGTTGTCCAATCGCACACAAAGCGCAATATTGTAGACTCGATCATGGTCCGGATCCATTCATTTTGTTGGAGGCTGTTGCATCAGAAGACTTATGGATATGGAATGCTCTTTTGTGTTAATGGGTCGAACAATGACATCAACCTGATTCATCGATCCCTTTTACTCAACGATCTTAAACTAGGAAAAGCACCAGAGATTCCGTTTGTGGCCAACAACGTAATTTACCCGTGGGGATATTATCTTTGTGACGGGATATATCCAGAATGGGTACCATTTGTTAAGTCGGTTACAAATTTGTCCGATGATGACCATAAGCGATTACGGTTAAGGCAATACATGAAGGGGCAAGGAAAGATGTTTAACGGGCATTTGGTGCTCTGAATAAGCAATGGGCTATGTTAGCCACTCCTGCACTGGTGTATATCAAATAGAAATTGGCGAATATTATGTATACATTCATCATATTACATAATTTGATTATAAAAGATCGTGAGGAGGCGATATGTCCCAAATGGTATCCGGAGGAAGAACATCAACCGGATCTGATGAACAAAGGCATAGAATTATCATGTACATCACATCGTCACAAGCGCATCAAATTCTCAAAGACAATTTAATCGAATACGTTTCTCGCAATGTTTAATTTATGATGTTTTTAAATTTTAATGTAATGTTTTTAATTTATGAATAATAAAAGTTTTAGTTTTAATAAAAAAAATAGGTTGTCCAGTGAGGGGTGGTGTGATTGATAATAGTAAATTATGAAAGTGATTGAGGATAAAAAGTAAGAGAGAGAAAGTTGATGTGACGCTAATATGTCCGGTGAGGGGATGTTTTTAATGGTGATGGATAAAAGTAGCATTATCAAGATTTGAGAGATGAGGGATCCTATCATTGATAACACAGCAATTAAAGATATTAACTTTATGTGGGATCCAACTATTCTAACTGAAAGAGCGACCCAAACACTTAGACAAGAGTTGTTGTTTATGTTGGAATGTGGTAGTTGGATCCGAGTGTTATGCGACTAGAAGTACATGAGCCTATTGGGGGCACACACGTTAAGACACATAGAATACGTTTATTGTTAAATATACTTCACGTAATATATTTAAATAGTCGTTATAGTTTATAACTAACTCAATGGTTATTTAAATATGTAAACCGAAGGGACTTAAATTGACAACACCCAAACCCAAAAGGGTGCCTTGTGATGGCCGGCCCCTATGGTTTTTTAGAGGGGGTGTTTGTGTCGATTAAGAATTAAGGATGTGAAGGAATTGGAATAAGGAATGAATTATGGTTTCCTTGTTCACCAAGAACTATGTTTTAGGTGCCTATATAAACACCCTCACCCTATCTCATTATTCATTCATTCAAAAATCCCTAAAAACCTAAATTGATTTTTAGTTTCCACTCCCCTCTCCAAAAACCCTAACCGATTTCCAAAACCTTTCTCAAAAGGTTTTTGGTTTTCTTTTCCTTTTTGTTTTGATTTTCGGTAAACCCTAAAAAGGTTCCGTGGTGCGATTTGGTATCCCACAAGTTTGATTAGATCACAGTAGGATTAAGGAGATTCGGTTAACTAGTTCTCCAAGAGTGACTACGACTTGAAACCTTTAAGGTTTCGATTTCTTGGATTTTGGTTCAACCGAATTTGATTAAAACCCTAATTAGGGTTTGGTGATTTTTGGTTCATATACAAAGGTTGTTTGTGATCTTCGATTCAAGAAAAGTGCAACACTTGGTGTTCGTGAGACGTGAAGTAAAGACTAGCATCTTGGTGTATTTGTTTGACGTGTTGTGAGAGCAACCGTAGCGGTGACAACTTAGTCACTAAGTTTTAAGATCAAGATTCTCGTTTAATTGAATTTTGTCATTAAACATAATGGTTAGTTTTTCTTGCCTTATTTGTGTGTTAATCTTTAATATCAAACTAGATCCAATCCGCTGCGTACTCGTAGTAACTGGTTTACTAGTTCTTAAATCACAACAGTGGCATCACGAGTCAACCTCGTTTGGTGTTATGGGTTACACACTTATAAAACACACTAGAAGTGCATAAGAAACCTTTATTTATTGTTTTGATTGAAAATTATGGCAACAATATGCAATTCTTGCCATAAAAAATAAATAAAAACCTAGAATCTTGCCTTATTGCTAGTTAAAATAGATTGATTAAGAATAGATTTAAAATTAACAGTTAATTGAGAGTTTTAAGTCTTTTGTTCTTTTCATTATCCCGGCCTTAAGACTCACGTAATCATGTTATATGATGGATGTGGCGATCTAGGCACTTTAGCAGAAAACCTAGTGAGGGTCTTTTGGTTCTCTGTTTGTGGAAGACTCTTGTGAGACTCGGGGCATTATGTGATTTATTGCTTTCTGGATAGAGTCTGTCTTCACCTCATCCCCGCTTTCTGTCTGTTTATGTGCTTATGTGTTTATACTCCTTGTGACTTATGACTATATGCAAAAGATTTTTTGAAACTCTAAACGGACTAATACTTAAAGAGAATTGTTTAAATTTTTCTGTAGAATTATACACCTAATTATATACTCCTAGTGACCTTTATGTGTTATTTGTAAAACTTGGTTTTGGACAAATAAATACGGACATTAAACTATGAAACTTGTTTTCTATGAGAGATAAAAGTTTTACTTAAATACATCATTAAGTCAATTGAAAATCGGCTCACCCATCTTGAACAAACTATAAGAGAGGTATAAGGCGGGATTTTCTCAAAAGAAGTCAGGTTTTTAATAAGCTTCACGTTGACCCGCTTCTTCGCTTCTTTGTGCGTTCAAATGGAGCTACCGAGAACTTTTGATAGGATGATGTCAAGATAAAAAGTTAACAAAATGTTTTCTTAACTTGTGATACAAAGATGTTTTGCATGCTTCTTTGTACATGATTTTGTCACATATTTTATAAATTTATATGTATACCCTTATGTGAAATTTTAAGTCTATGCCAACCAAAGTAAGAACACGTGCACTTGGATTGACCTCTCTGGTCAGACCTTAGGGCCTTTCCAACCCATCGCAAAAAAAATTCATAGGTCAAATCTATGTCAATTTTTGAATGTTCTTTATTAGTGGACTTAAATCGAGTATGCTTGGTCAGACCTTGGACCTGAGGCATATAATGAGACTAAACATGCACTTGACATTACTATAAGAGTTACTAAGGTCACAAGTCTCATAAAACTAAGAGTTGCATGAATATGCAATTAACGATCTTCGCGTACCTCTTGCCCTACTTGTTTACACGTTGGTCAGACCTCCGGTAATAAGTGGGAGGTCAACTTGGATCTTAGTCTTATTAGTAATTAATTGGGTAGTTAATTATTTTAAGAATTTAATTATCGAAAATACTAAATTGAACTTTCTATGTTCTGATTAATTGTGTTAATGCAACATAATTCGTAAACAAAAGTTTGTTTTTTTAAAAGACAAACATAGTCTCTTTTCCTGGTAAGAAGAGTGAGACTTACTCCTATCTCTTCTCATTGGTTGACAGGAATAAGATAGGGTTATAATTGAATTTTTCTCAATTATATTTTAACTCACTTTCAATCTTTCATTACCTTTTTCCGGTTCTGAAATCTTTGAAAGATAAAATATTTTGTGTAACTAGAGTATATTTTGTCTATAGCTACCAAAATAATGACATCTTGCACTTGTCATGATGTATGAGTTTAAACCGCAACGAGTAAAGAAATTACTAGCAGGTCTTCTGGGTATTTTTTTTCTTGAACTCGATTCATTCCTGATAGTGTTAAACACCCTTGTGGCTAGGCAGACCGATGAAGGAGGAATTGCATGCTAAAAGTTTAAATTAATGAAAGCATGGATGGCTAGTCCCTCATCTACATAAGTAGAATTTCATATACTCTGTTCAATACCTAAGTACATTGCTACTTGTAAGCGTTTTAAGAGAGTAGGAAAGTAAATAAATCGCTATTTGCTATCTATTGGTGATGTAACACTTACAATGTTGACAAATCCAGTGAGAACTTTGCGTTTTACTACTGAAAAGACATTTATGTGAGGTTGTCAAATTTAGTGAGAGATGCAAGATTTATTTCCTTGTTAGTTACCCATATTATTTCTTGCTTGCTTTGAAATAATTCATCACTTTCCGAATATGAATGACTATAGTTTAAGGAAAATTGCATTTTATTTTATAGATAACACGTTGTCTTTCCGATGTTGCTTTCCGAAACGTTATCTATAGAATAATAATCCACAATTCCTTATTAAACATTATGGTTCGAAATCTACTTGTATTATCTATGACACTATCACATTGTTTATACAATCGAGCGCTTGTCGTACTGTTTGTCTACTTTAGATCATGTTGTCTGTTATCAAGAGGAGAAATCTTGAGGTGTGCAAGGAAACAAAATTTATAATAATGCTTATTTTGTTTCTCTTGACCGCAAAGTAAGGAAGCTAATAAATCTACTAGGACTTAAACATACACGATGTTTGTTGCCCTATTACATTTAAATATCAAGATACAATATATAGCTACTTCAACTTATTGACTATATGTTTTAGTCAAAATAAAGTAGGGTTAATTATATAATCATAATTATGAAGTATAGAATTAACTTGAAATTACTAATGAACTCAAGAGTTTGTGTTCATAATTACTTTAGTTAGTATAATTATATTTGCTTGTTAAGACATAATTATAAAGTTCTTGATTTTATCAATGACTTATAACATAAAGTAAGTAGTAAATTGGTATGTACTCTTGTTAAAGAACAGTAACATAGAGTCAATGACTTATTCAAAGCACCTTATATCTTATACTTCACATGCTTCTGTTTACTTGATGAAACATACACAATTTGAAATTGAGGTATTTGTACTATTCAAAGGAAATATACGTTATTAGCAGCATGGTTTTTTTAACAATTACTTTGTATTCAATTGGTCGACCTAATTGACAAGTTTTGATCCTAAAGAGCATTAGTTTATCTAAGGATTCCGATGTTACAGTCTCATATAATCCATTTACTCATAGAATACCCATTTCTTATGGTATGCCTAATGTGTTGAAAACAAACTTGTATTCATATGTATGATTTCTGATTAACTTAATGGCTCGACCTCTTAAAATCGATAAGGTTAGAATTTGCGTGTGTCATGGATACACTCTAATATAGTTCAACCTCGAGGTATTCAAGACATTATCTATTTATGGGATTGGGGAGAATTCCCATTATGTCTTTGATTTAATTTCTTAAATTTTGTTTATATCGTATGAGCATATATTAAAAGATAGAGATGAGAAACTGCTAAAAATGTGTTTTGTGTTTCCAATTAAGAAAAATTTCATTTTTGCTTAAAGTATCTAAGTAATTGGAGAATTAATCTCTTTTACAAAAAGTAATGGGAGATCTATAGATCTTGAAGAGATTCAAGAACAAAAAATAAATTATCCTTATGATTCACTTGCTGATGTCATACTAGGAGTAGTTTAAACATGAAAATTTCGAACACAAAGTATAATGTAACTCTATTCATTTAAATCCGCAAGGATGCCTCACAACGGAGTGCTATTTTAATATCATGCTAAGGGAATATAAGTTAGAGGGTCATTATAAACCTGCTAACTAATAGGATGAAGTTATCATATTGAATCTGTAAATGTTCTTGAAACTAGAATGAAAAGATGTAGTCTTAAAAGACAATCATTTGTTTTGAGCTTGATTGATTTCTTTCACCCTAAACAGTTAAATTGTGAGGTCGAGTATGAGTTTCTTTTGAGAAAGGTATAAGGGAAAAATTGTTATACATATTAAATGCCTGACTAATGATACGATTTAATCAGACTTAAGTAATTGGACTGTGATTATAATTTTCTTTTCTACACGCATTAATTTATATAAAGTAACTAATTGACTTACATTATTTTCTTGAATATGAAATTGGCAAATTAAGGTTCTAAACTCTTTCCTTAATGATTCCTTTGCGCAAGAGGTCGATGCATAATCCAAATGGGTTATGTGTTTTTATTTTTGGAATTATGGCTAATTAATGTTTTATAATCTTTAGACGTTATTCGATTACTTTTGCGAGGACGGTGTGTAATCGAAAAGGGGTATGAGTTCGAATAATCTTTATAAAGTAACACGATAATAGAATCCAAGTGTGGATTGGATCATGCATCCAGGAGCTGAAATCTTAAGTTTAATTACAATATGATTTTTGATTAAATTAAGATAACTCCTGAGTATACCTGACATCAAGTGGGAGCACTATGTTTTTTTCTTAAAACTAATATGTTGTGTAACCTTATTGAAGCATAATTCATCCGAAGCTAGATGATAATCCTTGAGATTGGAATGAAAACTTAGGAATTTAAGAAATAAAACAAACGACTTGGAATAAATGTTTGTTGAAATGAACATATGCGATGATTAAGTCTAACACAATGCAATATATCATTGAAGCAAGTCTTAAATGACAAATTTCACTTGAGATAATTTAATACATGGATGGAAACCTTGTCTTTTATACTAAGGATTCATCATGTATATGTATCTTATACTGTGTTTGAGACTAGTTGTTACTTTTGCACAAGGCAAGATGAGTAACAACAAACTGTATCTTAATTGAGAGTATTTAAGTATGACGTTTAAAACAAAAGGTTACGAATTTTATAAGGCATAAGTGTTTTTTGTTGTCCACATAATGCTAGAGAATAATAAATTCTAGTGAAGTAGTATTTCACATTTATGATAAATCTGCTATCTGGATTTTGCTCCAGCTAATAAGCATTGTTGCAATATACATTAAAAAAATAAGAATACTTTACCATTTTTAAGAAACTGTAAAGTATGACTATTGAGATATGTATGTTGGTGAACTTTCAAAATAACCTCATAAAGGTATGTCACATTGATACTATCGACTTACTTGAATTGTATGCAACAATATACTTACGACACTCATCATATCATTCAAATCCTTTACAAATTTATGAATTTAAAACAAGTATTCGAAAAGTTTACTCAGATAACTATTTAGCTTTCTTATACAGAAAGAGTTGAGCATGTTGGAAACATTAGACTTCAACTTACCAATTAGTCTTATGCATATCTGTTTTTAGTATTTTGATAATGGAACTAAAAGCAGTTGTATTAAATAATGAATTGACATACCTGGTATGATCGTTTTCATTTATACTACTGTGTTCTATATTTGCATGTTTAATCCTTGAATAATTTTATTATTCTAAATATGCCCATTGTCATGTAACAATATGGGAATATTGTTACATTAAGGCAAATGTGAGTGTTGGTTGTATTATTTAAATACATGGATAGTTCTCGCCAAACTCATATATTATTCACAAGGGATGCATATTGGACACCCTAACCTTCGAATATTTACATTGGGATCCTTGTCATAAGTAAAATATCAAAAATGGTTAAATAAGTCATCCTTAGACTTGAGGTGCAAGCAAGTTCTGCAAGTGTGGATATCACTTTTTAATTATGATGAGGTGTCATTTTATACACTTTTTTGAGGTCGTTTAACCCCCTAAATCATGCATTTATGCCCAAAATAGGTACTTAATCATTCCTTTTCACGTATTTCTCATTTGGAAGGCATTTGGAATAATTACACGTGACTTGGGCTCATTTGGAGAAGAAACGGACAAGACTACGGACCTACACCAACATTGATCAAGAATTTCTCTACTGGAGACGGTGTCACAGATACAACGTGATGCCATCACCACGAAGATCAAGATGGCGTCACAAGATTCCACGACAGCGTCAGAGCATACGACCCAACCCATTATCTAGAATATTCTAGATAATGGATAGCTTTTTTCCTATATATACAAACCCGAATTTAGGGTTTTAAGTGTGTAACTTTAGAATAAAAAGAAGGTGCGAACCCTAGTTCGTTTAGCAGCTGTTAGGGACGAATTTAGGGCCTAAAAACCCTATTGTACTTCCTCCAACTCATGTTTTAATCAAGTAAGGTTTATTTAATCATTGAATATGTCTATGTGTCTATGCTCTTGCTTTATCTTTAATATTCTTGGCTAGACCTTCTATTGTGCATATTTATGATTGTATGAAACCTAGATTGTAGATCTTAGTGGTGTTGCTTCTTATGATGGATGTGCATGTTAGGCTCTAGAAAACCAGCTTTTATCTGTATCACTGTTGATATGTCTAAGGAAAAATGTTTGTGTAGAAAAGATACCATTGGGTAACAGTCTTCATATTACCTGTAACACCCTCATTTTGACAAATATAGCAGCGGAAGCTAATCTGGGGTATTACTTCATAGTACAACAGACACAATCATAGAAAACGACTCAAAAGAGACGTTTTGAAAATTTAGTTATCATTCAATATTATATCAGAGTTTTACAAAAGGAG